>OMNM01031815.1:3932-14766 GCA_900302745.1 Parablennius parvicornis
GGCCCTCTCCACAGCGATCAGACAGGGTCCTGGTGTAATTGGGTCTATTAGCCAGTACAGGGGGCCATGAGCAATTCCTCTATGGTCGGGTAAGCAGAGACTGCAACAAAAGATAGATTCACTGTACCGTGTTTGTGTACATTCTCATGTTTGCATCTGTTCATGTGGATGCATGTAAATGACTATAGACTACCAGTGTTGTGTGTGTGTGTGTGTACACATGCACGATAATGTGTGAGTATTGCCGGAGGCAACAGAGAATAAGTGAGGTGATAAGCTCACCCACCAGTATAGCACCTTCATTCATGTCTCACTTGTTTCTCAAAGAACATGGCACACACTATTCACATGGGGTTGGTCAACAATGGCCGTATCCGTAAAGGAGAAATGAAAGAGGAGAGGTTGGAGAAGAAGAAAAAAAGCTGGAGTACTGATAAAGAACCATGTTTGTAAGTGGAACTCAGCCGAATCTTTTTTTTTTTTATTTTTTTTTTTTTATATATTGAGTCCATTTAGTCAAAAAGAGGATGGACTACATTAAAGATGCTGAAATACATTCATACATTAGAATCAGACTTTACTTTTAACTGTCATCAGTGTGCGCAGATCAACTATAGAGGATACTATAGAGAAGAAATTAAAATTACTTTTTATGTTACATTCAATTGTACATCCTTGATATCTCACCTTAAACTCACAATTCATTGGGATTAAAGGTGTCAAGTCAAACTCATACATATATGTAGTTATCTCTTTGTTTATGTCTTTGTTTCAGTGCAAAGGAATACAACCACAATCTGGAAATATCCACATCTGACGCACTTTACAAAACCTATGATAAAGTAGGTATTCCGTCTATAAAGCTGTTACTTTTTCTGTTCAGAGGTCACCACAGCATGTCATTGGAACTTGAGTAGTTTTTACTCCAGATGCCCTTCCTGCTGGATTCAAGGTTAGATTCAACTCAATGTGCCACTTGGGAGGATTTTACAAAGCCTATATTAAACATTTTTTTTTTCCTTTCTAAAAGTGGAATCAAAAAACTAAAGATATCTCGGGCTGCACAATATCTGCAGTGTGGGTTTTGTCACCAACTCATCCTTAGAGTATGAATCAATAGTAATCTAGTTTCTGTAGCAAAAAGAAAAAGCTTCCACCGCTGGATCTTGCTGCAATCAGCTGTTCAGCTCCAGGTGGTATTGTTGAAAAAATTTAATTTGATTTCTGTATCGCAATTTGCAATGTTATTGTGTGGGCCAGACTGAAACATCTGGTGGCCCGGTTTTGGCTCCGTGGCCACATGTTTGACACTCCTTTAAGAGCTTTTAACCATCTTTCAAGCCAAGCTTTCCTTAATTGAATATGGTTTAGTTACATAAACTAACTATGACATTCAGTTATTGAAAAAAGAAACACTAAAAAAATCCTCTAACTCAATAGTACAATGAGGGTTTTGGAGAATCTTTGAAGAGGTTTTCACTTTTTTTTTAATCTAATTCTCACGTATTATTATTAATATTTTTTTTTTTTTTTGCTGTTGTGATTTTGACAATTTTATTTCCTGTATCCATTTAAGAATAATGTTGTATTGATAGCAACAGATTGCTCAATTTCAAGTGAATCCCTCTACAAGGACCAATCACATAATTTTCTGCTCTTGGCTGCTACAGGGCACTTCACTGCAACCAGCAACCGGCAATCAATTTTAAGGGGTAAAATTTATTACTATCTGAATACAAACAGATAACGTAGCATTTTGATCAAACGAAGGCAGCGGGGGAATAGACAGTGAACAGTTATTGCTACAAGCTAAGGAAGAACACTGGCCAGCGAGGTGGCGGGCAGTGGGTGCAGCAGTATGACTGAACAATAGATGGATTGCTTTTTTTTTTTTTAAGTCTCTGGGCTCAGTGTCTTCCTGAAAAAAGAAGAAAAGAACACACACACACACACACACACACACAAACTGAGTAGATTTCACATGATAGATGCTGTTCATCTTCCCACAGTAAAACAATGGTGTTTTCTATTATGAGAGGCAGTGGTTGTATTGATGTCCAATGTCTTCCCCATTATTCATTAGCAGCTATATGTAATTAGGAAAACTTTATAGAATGCTTCCATGATGAGTCTTCATTCTAATTACGCTTCAGACAACAGCCTACGTCATAACACACCAGAAACTGGGCTGACTATGCCTGATGGTGGAGATTTATGACAAATCCAAATTAGTCAAGACCTCCTTTTAAAGGGTGGAGCCCCCGATCAAACCACAGTTCTTTCCCTTGGGCTTCAACACATTCAATATAAGCATGAAGAATACGGAGCAGTAGCGTGTATATATATGCTCTACCCAGGCGTAAAATTAAAGACCCTTGTCTATGTGCCCCACATAAATCTTTAAAAGACGGAAGGAGAAAGTGAGGATGAGGAAGGGAACTGTACGCAATGAAACAAAAACCTTCCTGATTTGTCTGGTTATTGTGAAGCATTGAACTGTAATCGACTGAACTCAACCCTGGACAATGAGATCTTCCAATACATGGATGCACAAGACACACTCAAGTTATGCAGCAGCATGTATGAAAGAGAACAACACAGGCACACGCATGCACGCACGCACGCACGCACGCACGCAATTATCATTCAACCCATGAAGATGGCTTACGATAACACCCCGGCATTCATTTTTAACCAAGATTTGTTTCAAAAACACTAAATATCATTAATCAAAAGGTTTTCTTTCTCACTCCTGCACAGCAAGCGCCACAGACCAATATCTCGCACTCATCTTGATACATGTGACGGATACGATCTCATCTATCATACCAAGAGTCGCCGAGCGAGAGCCAATCAGAAGGTTCAAAGCGCTTGTAAGCACAATGAGAGAGAACACGCATACAGTTTCTCACATGGTTAGAAAACAGACATGTGGTCGGGGTAAGTTATTGCTGCAGGCCCGCAGGCCAAAATGGTAGTCATCTGTCTTTGTGTGACACTATCAAGCTTCTTGCAAAACACAGAGGTGGTAAAATGATTTTATTACAAAACGTGAAAGATACATCAGGGACAAATTGACGAGAGCCGACTCACGCCAAAGGGGCACGCTCCTTTAATCTCAAATGAGTTTGAATGTTCTCAGCAGAAAGGGAAACCACGCAGCGTGTTTTACCGTCACACACTGTGAACGTGCTAAAAGTAAAGCTAGCAGATTTGAGCACTGTTCTCACAAGAGCATTATTCACCGACCAGTCAACAGGGATTTCACCTTAGGCGGCGTAAGGTGTGATATTTACACCCCAGGCAAGGCTCGTCGGCTCAATAACACCAGGGAAAAAACACAAAACAGTACAAATGATGTCAACATGTATTATGAAGCCATTGATCATTGCTGTGTTTGCTAATATCTTTGTTCCATCAAGCATGACCATCCAGTCACTCTTGCCTGTCTTCAACCCATCATACCACACCAACAGAAAAGCTCCAGATCAATACTCCCTGGCACATGTTCTCACTCCCAAAGACTTGGAATGAAAATGCCATTCGATATCAATCATGATCACAGCTGCGCCAGTGAACAGGCACAATAAATGACGGCATTATTTTTTTTAATTTACCATCAAATGACCAGTTCCATCACTGCGCTTCAACTCAAATCTTTCAGTCTAGTTTATGCTGAAAGGAACCAGATGAACTGAGAGTGGAAGATGTATGTAATGCAGTTAAAAGTAAAAGCCCAGTAAGCAGGAAATTTAAGAGGGGCCTGGAGATGATGGTATTACAGCAGACGCTGATTGTGGACAATCTGCTGAAGAAGGAAAAGATATGGAACGTATCATTGGTTGAAGCATAGTGCGCATAAGAAGCATGCAGGCTCTAGAGACCGCAGAAAGGACAAATTGCAGTTAATTCACAGCATATGATAAAACGTGTCACAAAATTTACCTAATAAAGTAAAGATTACTCAAAACAATGAAACTAGAGTTCCCTTGTTATTGCCCAAGCCCCACACTCACAAAAGTGGACCAGCCCTGTCATATAATGGCACAAATGAGTCAATCTTTAAACAATCCTGCATTTTCAAATCCTACTGTAGTCCCTCCATTGATAAGAAATGCTGTGTTATACCACAGCACTGAGAGATTTATGCCCGCAGCCCTGAGATGACCTCATTGTTCATTGCCCCATAATTCAAATCTGATCCGCTGTGTTGCATCACATTGTGTATGACTCATTTCCATGCACCCCATTCTTTATACAAGTGAGGCCTCCCCAACACGCCATAGTCAACCGCACAAACAAACCTGCAAAGAATTTCCCATCAATACTGTGGTGACTGACTTAACACTTAACACACACAGCCGCACACTGTTTAAATGGACTGAACTGGGAAGAAAAGGGGGGGGTTGCCATTGTAAATGCTATTGTAAATGATTTCCTGCAGAGACCAAAATAATCGGAGGACCTTTGAGTGAGCTTCTCACAATCACTCTGGCCTTGCACACTGACTCTACCATTCAGCTCCCTAATGGCATTGTGTGTGTGTTTCACTAAATATACAGCTGCAGGGAAAGTCTATGTACATCTGTGAGTGTGTAAGCTTGTGCATAAGTGTTATCATACAAGAGCAAACCTGTGTGTCTGAGAGTTGATGTCTACTGCATTAACGTGCACAGAGAAAGCAATCTGTGTGTGTGTGTGTGTGTGTGTGTGTGTGTGTGTGTGTGTGTGTGTGTATGTGTGTGTGCATGCGTGCGTGCGTGCGTGTGTTTCTATAGACTGAAGAGAGCTTTGAGTGGAGTGCTGGGAGGTGAAGGACACACCAAAGTGAGGGCAAGAGATGTGTAGACTGCAACTACGAACGGTTTGCTTGCCGTTATTCATTCAAAACAAAAAAATAATTCACCACCTGCAAAAACCATACTCCGTAGAAACATTACCTCGAAAAGATCTACTTATACATGTACAGACATGAGGAAAAATAACTATCACCATGGAAACGGTTGTTTTGACACACAAAGAAAGGGGTGAGCCAAACACCTTCAATTATTTATTCCCCCAAAAATATAAATACATGTATCATTTTTGTGGAGGAAAGTAGGGCACCACGGAAGGAATAGCAGCGTGGCTTCAAAGCCCAAGGCCTTTCTCTTTGTGCCTGCATAGGTTTTCTACGTATTCTTCTTCCCACAATCAAAAGTCAGTTTTTTTCAGTGTTCTGTGACTCTAAATCGGCTATAGTTATTTGCATGCGTGCATGAGCGTCTGAATCTCTGTGTTTAGCCTCGCGATGTAGTTGTGACCTGACCAGGGTTTAACTTGCCCTTTGACACAAAGTTGATGAAAAAAAGTTGAGCTTGATTTGCACCAATCCTTTCGCTACCATCAGACCAAAAGTTCAAAACCAAAGGCGTGCTGGACAGCTGTTGTGACGTACATACTGCACCGTGACTCCCATGACAAGGCTGTGTCCTGAGCTAAATACAATACACTGAATGTTGGGTCATTGTTTTGATTGTTTTACCAACTAGGGAATTCACAAACATTTTATAAAATATATAAAGGCAGGAAATCCTCCATTGTGCCCACCAATTATGATCTGTTAAAGTGGTACTGGCTTGTCACGTCCTCTCTGCAGATTCTCTTCGAACTCCTTTCACTGTCCAACCTCGACTACTGGAAAGGCTTGTTTTAAAGTTACCTTCAAGCATGTGTTGATACAACGCAGAATTCATCGCTGAATGTGTGGCTGAGAGCGTTCCAGTCTCTTAAGCAGTAGAGCAAATCCAAACCTTATTATTTGCACCACAGTGCTTCACAGCTATGAGGCTCTTCTCCTGCAAAGCTGTCAGACTGACTTCTACTGTGGCCAAACAAATCTATTTTTGATTTGTTTGTCCATCGCACGTTCTTCCAAAAAGCCTCATCTTTGCCTGTATGTTTGCAGAGCTTAGAGAGCTTCTTTCCTTCTTCCATGTTGTCACCACACTTCAATAGCAAAGACAAAAATATACTAAGACAGAGTCCAACTTTTATGCCCAATTAAAGGAAATTCCCGCCTCTTTTAATAAAGATAAAAACTGAATATTGGCTTTTACAATTGAAATGTTCTATTCAAAGTTTTCAGATAAATGATGATGTAGACTGTGAAACACAGACGTGTTTGTTTAAACTGATCACCTTCATATGTCTAACTTTGATCAAATATATTTAAAACATTAATCATCTTTGTTGGGAATTTTAAAATGACAGCAGTTTGAATGCTGATAACACAATCTATCAGTGGGATAGGGCCAATGACATTTATCCATTTATATATATTCATACATATATACATTTTGAACTGTGAAACAGTTCAAAATGTAACATGCAACATTCAAGTTAGTGTGAATTGTTACTTACATCAAAATTTGATGACGCAAACACACCATGAAAATCTATTTCAGATAATGACTTGGAATAATGACATTAAAAATACATTAAGAAATGTCATTACTCCACTTTTGAAACGACAGAAACACCATGAATCTAAATTATACACGTAGTTCTCAGATATCTTTACTAGGTGCAACATTATAGCAAGAAAAAGAAAAAACAAAAAAAACTTGCTTGTGGAGGTGTAAAAGTTAGAAATGAAATAAATTCCAGGTTGCCTAAGAAACCATTAAATGTGAATTAAACAAGGAAAAATAAATAAAAATCTCTCTTTTTGAAAACCTCTAATAGGTTTTGACACTGATAATATAATATAACCACGAATAAGTTTTTTCAAATTGATCAGTTGAAAAGAATCTTTAGATGGTGAGGTAAAAGCTATCTCTGTGGTTATTATAGTTTATAAAGCAATTGGTCAATGGAAAATGTAACGTTCAGTCTTATTCACTCCTTGATTTTCATGTTAAAAAAGTAGAAAAAAGAGTCACTTTCACATCACAAGATTTTAGTGTCATAATAAATGGACGACTGGGAATCAATTTCACTGATTGATTTTACATCATATTTATTCCATGTGGGATGTTGCACAGCCGAAGGTCCTTGCGCTTATGTAACGTGTCTGAAACAAAGCTTTGATTAAAAACGAACCTAAATTAAGCCTTCACTGTGAGGAGTTTTCACCTTGTTCAGCAGGTTTCTGTTTGCTATATTTGTTGTTGTGTTTTCCGCCGTGCTCCATAAGAACGCATAAAAATAGCAATAATGTTCCTCCTGTGTCTTTGCAAGTTGTTTAGCGCGATAAAAGCAGTTTTGGAAGAAGTCCCAAAGAACACTGATGCAATGTGAAAATGTACCCCTCAACGGAAATCATGCTCACGTTCGTTTGGCGTGCGACAATAAATAAACCCTGATTGTATAATTTATGTGCAACATCTGTGCATTGTTCAGTAAAGGCCCGGGCACAAGGGGTTTGCAGATTTTGTATATTTTATGTTTGAAAAGGGTACAACCTGTCAGAAAATCGTCATATGTCCATTTCAGTCCCAAGATGATATTTGACATTTTTTTTGTATGACTTATTTAGAGTCACATATATTCACATCAAACCCTGAGTTTTCAATTCCTCATCACAAAAGAGTTGCAATGCAGCAAAATTGAATTACAGCAGAATTTTACTTGAGGATTGAAATGAAGCTGATTTACAAACTGATTATTTGAATTCAACTATTCTCCATTACGCTAAACCAGTATGTTGCGTTTTACCACCAGTCTTTCTTTGACCTTCAACTCAAACTGTTTCACCATAAGAAGGACAATACAGCTCAACAATGCAATGAACCATTGAGCAAGGACACAAAACGCATCGCTTCTACATAATACAAATAGATGGTATCACTTGGCATGAAAAGACAAGTGTACATTTCATCAAATCAGCCCCAAAATACCAGCAGAAAATAGGCTCTGGTGGTTTGAGCAGAAAGTGTTCTAATAGTTCCATATTTAGGCAGTGTGAGGCATCTATCACTGGAGGTCTATTCTAGTCGAGGCCATAGGCACAATGAGTCAGTGAATGCCCTGAGACCTGACAGACAGTCGTGTGCTAGTCGTGTAGGTTTTACTCAAGCCATTTTCTATTCACAAAGCAGTAAGTAAGTCTGCAGTCCTCTCACGTGATGGACCTCTAATGGGGCGAAATTATATCTAAGGCGATTTTCACACATTAGAAGAGGTGGACTGAGCTGATAGCTCCAGTCAACAGTGGAAAAATGGCCGGAGCCGGGGTGAGTCTCTTAGGGGAAGGAAAGGGTAGGAGGAAGGATGTGTTAACACATGACCGAGGGCTTTAGGTTGGAAGAGGAAGACGGGCAAAGGATCCGGGGCTCATTATTGCAATACGGGAGAGAGACGTCGGTCTTGCGCAGAAAAGGATTTTCGAATTAGGTTAAGCTCCACACACAAAGTGGAGTTGAGACTGGAAATCTGTATCATTGTTGCATTATGAAATCAAGAGCTCCATTTTCACTAAAACTTAAGAATTTTGTCACAGATTTCTCTCTTTTTTGTTTTTTGTTTTTTTTTCCAGCAGCTGAAACCCCAAGAGTGACTTAGTTTGCGGAGGGGTTGGTTGTCTCGGTGAGGATAATGAACACACCTTTTGTTCATCTGCATTCCTTCGAAACGCAAACCATTTACCTTTTGCATAAACGAACAAAAGAGATCCAAGGAGTTGAAGTGAGAACTCTTTAAGAAGCGCTTGTTAAAATGGATCGAGGGAAATCAGCTCATGGGTTCTGTGTGCCCACTAAACAGAATTAATTGCACAAGTGCTTAAGTTTGACTTTCTAATAACCCTTGACAATGTAAATAGAGACTTCAATAACAAGTTACACTTGTTCCAAAATGGATTACATGCTTGTTTGTCTTAATATCCATGCATGTGTCTGTATGTGTCTGCTGTGGTCTGTCTGCAGAGGATCATGTTGTCTGCCAAAGTTTATTATCATTACGTCGAGGTTTCCATGTGAGCACAAGATGTCGAACATACGATCCTTTATTTAAATTAAGACTGTTTCCTTTACGGGGTCAAATATTGTTATTGGAGCTTTGCAAATCCAAAGCCAAATATTGTGTTGCATTAACAGTTCCAAACAAAAGGAAGGCAGACCTTGGTCAATCAAGCAGAACAATCTGAATTAACACAAGCATCTATCCTCACCCTCTTTCACCCCCTAGCAAGGATCTTTGTCTGCCATGTGCATCATAACAGAAAGGAATTGGTGACCTAATTAAAGGAGGACAGATAGACCAACAGTCAGCACAACGCTTGATTGCTGCTCTTGCACATTGTACAGCTTCGAGTGCTTCAAAGCATCAGTGCTGCATGAGTGTCATTACCGACTGTGACCCAAGATGCTCTTTGACACCCCTCACATTGACGGTATCATAGCTGACAAACCTCCCGTGGTTCTCTTTATGCGCCTCATGAGCTTGTCAGAAAGATATCAAAAAATATCCTTTACGGATGCTCTTACAAATCTGACTGGGAAAATACACATACCATTGTTTAAGATTTATTTTTCTTTTAAATCATACATATAATCAACAACTATTTTACTGAGACATTACAAGGTTTTTAGATGTTTGTTTAAAAAAACCCCACTATTCTTTGTATACATTAACCTAATTGTGCTATCACCGACACACAGACATGTCGAGGACGTGTCCTGATGATGTTCGTCGAATCCACAAACACAACAATCTCCTTGGAGACAGGCTTGTCTTTTAACAGATGCTGCTAAGATGGCAGCCAAACCAAATCTCTGTCATTTATTTTCTATTTTCAGAATAAATCCATACTACACATAACTGCCCACACTGACCCGATCATCTCCTCCACCTGCTCACTGGATTCCTTGGAAACACCTTTCCGAGCTGCTACACTGAGTCAACACATTGTCAACCTGCACTCCAACCTACATCCACCCCTTTACATCGCAGCGAACACCGAGACCTACACAAAGAGTTTGCACTAAGCGTCTTCGCTGATAGCCACTTGGATGTGGAGTGTACACACAGCGATTCAAAAGAGCCAGCCCACCGCCGGCCACCCAACCAAACACAAGACAGCAAAAGGACTAAAGGAGGCTGCTTTAATTGGCAGATAAGGCAATTATTTCTGAGACAGGCCACTTGTGATGAACCATATCAGTGTGAATTTGCCAGAGGATTATCCCTGGCTGCATGATGACTGTTTATCACAAAGGGGAGAGCCTCAAGAGCTGTGGTCACACAAACATGAAGCGGGCTACACTGCTTTTCCCCTCAGGTCAAGATCGAAGGATTGTGCCACCATCAGTAGTTTTCAGTTTCACATCAAGGTCATCTGCAACTTGCCTCTTGTGTAAATAAAGAGCCGTGACTTTCACTCATGAATCCGCATGATTGACGTATCCTGGGGTGCACTGGCCTGCTGGATACTCATTTTCCTAGTGAGCCCCTGGATGTACTCTGGATTTCAGACTGCGGCTTGACAAAAGCAGCAAATGCCCCCCCAAATAAGCTGCATTCCAATATACTCAAATGACAAGCACATAAAATAAGAGCGGAAAAACCCGAGGAGGTGAACACTCAGTCTATCTGTCATCCATCATGCAAAAGCATGTGATTTGTCATTGCGCCCTGCAGTGAGGCAGACACATGCGGCTACAGAATAATAATTACGTGTACACCCTGGCCGACGAGCCGTCATGGGGATAATGTGATTGCATTGATTCTTTTCTTCTTTTTTTCGGAGAGGCAATAGATACCACTGGAAATCACTTCGCCTCAGCGACATCTCGCAACCGAGCGACGCCCATTGCAGCCCGAGCCGCTGGACCATCATAGGTACAAATGCGGG
>OMNM01031835.1:1308-12300 GCA_900302745.1 Parablennius parvicornis
TTTGTGGATCGACCAATCCCCAACCAGCATTACCCCATGTCGTCTAGAGAGATTTGTCCTGCTGCAACACAAGCTCACACACACACACACACTATACGCACACACACAGACCCTTCACAGCTGACCATGTGACCCTATGGACATGAACACAAAGGGCCAATCCCAACTAGGAAAACAACCCTTAATTATCAGAAGTTGCAACAAACAGGCCAGCAGACATATGGCTGAGTGACTCAAGTAAATAGTGCTATCAATCCTCAAATCCCTCAATTAATCCCATAGCTGGCGGTGGTCCTATTGTCTGCAGTGTGTTCATAACAGCAGCGTATACAGTCAGATATCTAGGCATTTGTGTCAAGTAGGCTTAGAGGGAATCTAAAGTATAAGCCATTAAATACACAATGTCTGTTTGTGTCACTGCGTGTTATATCAGTTCTAATGATCTGGAGGGGAACTGTATATAAAAATAGAGCAATAATAATGCTTATGATAATAGTTTTGAGCTTTTAATTCATAATCTGTTGATACGATCAGTGAGTTTAAAATAATTTTATTTAGTTTTTTTGCATGACTTTCATATACAATAGTGGACCGCACTATTGTCTTAATGTCTGATTTTGAGTCTGAGTCGGGTTTGGTGGCCCTAATGTTCCCCTCTTTGTGTCTCTTGTTTTTCTGTCAGTGCTCCGGTTTCCTCCCACGACTCAAAAACATGCACTAAAGGTTACATGAGGATTCTAAATTGCCTTTAGGTGTAAATACAAATGTGCGTTTGACGGTCTGTCTCTCCGTGTGTTAGAATTAGGATCTGACTCGGGTGAACAGCATCTTATCCATAGTTTACCCACAGTCAGCTTGGACCTGGCTCCAGGATAAAGTGGCACAGAAGATGAACGAATGGATAGTTTCACCAGACAATGTTGCGTTGCCATCCAAGTTTAAGAAACTGCATTCAGTGTGACCTAAATATTAGTTGAGTACTCTGAGTGGAATTCATGTGGATGCAGAAAATCTTACTGTGCAAATCAGTCCAATCTGCTGTGTATTTGCTTCCATGTTCTCCGCAACATATATGAGATGATAGACACTCGTGCGTTTCCTTTTTCCTTAAAGAGCAGAAGTTGTGCCATTTATGTGGGAAGTGCTAAAGTGAATGGACTCAGTGTAGTGAAATTAAAGAGATTACCCATGAGATGCAGTGCATGGTTCTACAGACACACATGCAAAGCTGTGTAAGTGGAGCACGTGCGTGTGTGTGATATAGTATTTATAAAGTAAAAGCAGGAGGTTGTTAAAGGGATTTGGTTGTAGGTCAGGCTAAGGAAGAGTAAAATATTCAGAAATATACTCATGTGGGACGTTACTTGAATCAAAGTGACATTTCTGTCGTCTGCTTGATTCGACATTATATTTGAATGATCTTCTTTTCTTAATGGTAGATCTTGTGTGTAACATCATGGAGGGGACTGAAGCTGTGTGAAGGTTTTCCTCATCACCTCATTCACTCTGTCGGTGTAATAAGTGATGCAGTGTGACTGAATTACCTGTCATGTGAATGAATGAGCAGGCCACGGCAGTGTGACACAATCCTGCAGCATTTATCTCATGATGCAGCCGGGGCGAACAGGAGTGGATACGAGATGGGATCCATGTTCCAGCAATAGAGAAGAGAGTGGGGAATGCAGCTGGTGTCGCCCCGTCCTTCATTTTCTCCTGTTACGGCTCTGCTCGCACATGGTATCGGTCTTTTAGCATTGTCAATCTACCGCTCCTGTCTCTTTCTTTCTCTTTGGGTGAAATATAGTGTGATGGATCGCTGCATCCACAAGGGAGGGAGGGGTATTGTGAAATAGGCATGCCAGAAGCAGATGAAAATATAGGAGAGAGTGAACATAAAGAGGGGGATGGGAGGACAGAAAATCTACAGCAGGAGCGGGAGGACAGGATTTATTGCCTTTTATTCTCTTGTGCTCCTTGAAAATGTTTTGCTCTGACAATGCAATCTGGTAATGGATCATTAAGACGCTACAATTTCATTCATGCCAGTCTCGTTTAATAGAAGACCATCCATACATTTTCTCTCCTCTGTCACGCGACTGTCTTCATTCCATCACTCTGAAGCAGCATGACTGACAGCAACTTGAGGACTGTGCTGGTGTGAGATTTGCTGGTGTGCAGCCAGCTGACAGAACCAGGCATGCTGGCTGGCTGACTGGCTGGCTGGATGGATGGATGGATGGAGGAGGGGGGAAGCTCCCTTCCTTAACTATTCTCCTCACATTCACCTTGCAGTCCCAATTATTCAAGGCGGCGTGCACGAGCATACCCTACCAGCCAGCCCCAGCTGTGAAAAGTGGGTCATGGAATTTAAAGGCACACGCGTCCCTGTTTTGCCGTTTGCAGTTTGCTCTGGCACCGCAACATTAGTAGCCGTGTGAGCAATCCTGTCTCCTGCAGTGAAATCCACAAGGCTGTTTGGGAATGTGTGTCAGTGAATCTGAAGACAGTCATTATGACTGTCTCTGTAGGGGGAAAGAAGCATGTTTCCTCTGTCTGCTTCCTCAAGACTGCCCTATATTCTTCCACATGACTATGCTCAAGAATTACAAACATGACTTTTCATTTGAAGTGATGTTTCACCTCACAAATCATTTACCAATGGCAATAATTGCACTTATTAATTTTCACTCACAAATTGGCCTTTTAGGCATTCCCAAACCTGCCTTGTGTATCAATGAACACGTTCTACTACCTAGCAACAGTGTACAGTAGGCCAGTCTGCTCATCCATATGGGGCTAGACATGCTGCAGAGAAAGGCTACTCATGCGCACATTGAGCAATCATGTCATACCCTGATGAGCTCTTTACAGAATCAGACAGCGTACCGGAGTGCCCTACTAAACTACTGCCACACTGCGTGGCACTGAGGGGGAACACATTGGCCACCGTGATGCATTAATATGAGCCCCAGTGTAGAAATACAGTCACGTGAAAGAACATTTGAATCTCAACTCTCTGAATTCATGAAAACGCCCTGGTGTATCCTGGGAAGTACACCATTTTCTTGCACTTATACTCATGTTGTACCTGTGCTAATAGTGCAGACAGCCAACATCTGGCTGCTTCTGAAAGACTGAAAGGGGAATCAACAACTTGGCATCTACAACGTTTAATAGTCAAGTCACACACTTGCATGACAGAATTGTTTGTGCTCTCGTTACTCATTTTTATTTCTGAGGTGGACTGGTTAGCACACTTGCCTCAAAGTGAGAATGTCCCTGTTCACTTGTATGTGGATTACACATGTTTTCCCTATTCATAAACATGCATTTGAGATTAACTCACTCAATGAATGTGTGATTCACTCAAGCCACTCATGACCCCATGTTGGGTAATCTATATTTTTTTTCCATTCATAAGTAAATCAAGCAGATATCACTTATTTCTTTTCACACTTTTCAGATGCCTCAAGGAAAGAATGATCACAACCGCATTAAAGAATTATGCAACCCAATAAGGATTGATAGTTATGTTTTAAATGATACCAGTTGAAACATTTTAAATTAAACAGAGTCATTCTGCATTTTTATTATCAACAAAAAAACAAACCACACACCACAGTACAATTTAAAAACAAGAACGCTTGTTGTGGATGTACAGATAAACAAAATTGCAGCTGAAAAATTTTATATTTTTGTAATAATATAATAATAATAGTAAAAGTATAAAAAAGGAAAGTTTTATTTAATCAAATAAAAACCTTTAGGCCAAGAAAATGTTCCCCTCAACATGCTACTTTAAAAATACATGCAAACGTAAAGCTTTCTAGTATGGACACGTTCGAAATACTCTCAACACAAAATCCCATGAATTATAAAATATCAGCCTCTTGCCCTGAACTGTTTCCTAAGAGAAAATTGTATAGAGTACCTCAACATGAATCCTGGCTCTCATCTCAGCTGGCCATCATGGCTTCCTCTTTGACTTTTCCCTCTATATTTCACTGAGCCAGAAACACACAGGATATATCTGAACAAATTAACCAATCCGGCACACTTCGGATTGAGAAATAGAAATGCAAAGAGGATGCCACTTTAGACTACATGCTCCTTCAGAGAGAATGGATACATTTCTTACAGACATTTTTTTTCTAATATCAGTCAACAGTGGAACGCCTTTTTATTTAATTTTTTAAACCAACCAAATTCTGGGAAGAACATCAAAAACAGCACCATTATTAAAATCTCCTGGATTTTCTTCAACGTGACAATCACGCTGTGTTAAAACAAAAAGATCTACAAAGTCATACGTGGTAGATACATTAAAGAAAAAAAAAATCTATTTTATTTTTTGCTTGATTATGTGTTTATAATATATTCTTGATCAAGGTTTTGTCCTCTGTTCTTAGCATGCAAGACGGGTGCTTTGCAAGTGTTGTGTTGAAACCAAACATCGCCCTGCTATTGTTTTTGGCAGCCGAGCGTATTTATCACATTGCAGGATTAGGTCTGCTCCATTCCGGTTTGTTCACCATCAACTGAAATGAAACTGGGCCCAACCCAGAAACAGAGTCGTGATTGTATCAGAGCTTACGGGTTATCGAGCGTGTTGGTGCACAGAAGGTAATTAACATCAATAAATAACTAAATCCACCCTATTAAACTTGGGATTATATAATTGCAACATAATTTATGCAACCTAGCAAGATACTATAAAATCCTAAAATTGTGTGCCCACTCCAAAAAAAAAAAAAAAAGATTTCAGACAATCTGTGTGGTGATGCAGTGTCACGCTAATGCCTCCATGACGTATGACATTGAGAGTGTAATAACTCAGTTTTGGCACTCCTTCCCTTGCAGGACTTGACAGGTCAAAGTGTCAGAAGTTTCAAGTTGTCCTCGGGTTCTTACTCGGCTGCTATTGGCCTTCAGTACGTCAGTAGTTAAGGTTCAGTGCTGGGTATAAAGTGAACTGATCCTGAATGTCCTTAAAGGCAACATCAACCGTTATCAGCGAGATAAGTTGGAAGAGAATAATAAGTGAACCAGGTGAGCAACAACTACAGTGTTCGGGTTTTGTGCTTAAACCTAAATTATCAACTGATATGTATTCTGGCGAGGGAGGGCATGAAAGAACTTTGTAAGAACAGGATGAGTGAAAAGGCTGCTAATCATTCAGGTTTTGTAGTCTCATACGCGGAGAACTGCAACACCCATCATGCCTTGCTGTGGTGAAAAGTACACTCAAAGGGTGGGATACAAGCCCCGCCCCGTCCAGAGTCTACGCATCACGAACGGACAGATTTGACATGGCGATGCTCTGTGTTTTTTTTTCCTTTAAATGAGCATTAAAACAAGGCCACAAAGCATCTTTCCATTTGCAAGCACTGATGGAGTTGAAATTAAAGGAGGGCGACGAACGAAAACCGTTGAAGATCACATCGCAACCACATGAACAAGAAAATGGCAACAGACAGTACATCATTTTTTTCTTCTTCTAAAAGTTGTAACAGCAAAACATCTCAGTAAAAAAATGACAGAAAACATGAAGCACTGTGTTTACATAGTGCTACAGCTAATTTCACACCCACTGCAACTTTTTTTTATTTAAATTTCCTTATTTCTTACCACCTTCCCTTTTAAGATTTATTGGTGTTATTAATCTGTATGGCTGTTTTGAAAAGTTCTTTTTTTTTTTTTTTTATTCATTAAAAAATGGCTCTGTAATGTTATAGTATAGGTGGCATTCATGTTATAGCACAGCTGTAGGTCTGGCACAGTCCAGGCTTCTACATTTATGTAGTTATCCAAACACGTTGGCGTTGCTCTGCTTATGTACCTTCAACAGTCAAATGTTATTATACACCGCTTGACTCTATGTGATTGTGAAATGAGTGCTCTATGACTTTTATGGTGCATGTTTGCAGGCTGCGGAATAGTTACTGGAATCTTGATAAATAATTGTGTGTTATGACAGTCCATGTTGAATTGGTTAAGTAGTTGGAACAGAGATGATTTATGGTCGATGGCAGACATTAATCTCATTATAGGCCCTTCTTGGTTGGAGCGCTGAGCTTCCTCATTCCCCTTATCCTCCCCAGCAACTCGCGGACAAAGTCCTGCGGAGAGAAGAGGGGCAATAGTTACACATTTACACACACACAAGCAAGCAAATTGCTTTTCACATGTTTTTTTGAAAAGTTGATGTATTTAAAGTGTGCCTCACCGGTACGGATAGAAAACTCAGTTATATAACAAAATAATGACTCTATAACCACACAAGTTCTGATTTTGATTTTTTTTTTTTTTTTTTTGGGTACCATTGACTGTTGATGAGAAATGTTTTTAGGCATAATACAACATGTTGAGTCATGTCTGACGAGCCAATCTAAAATTCCATCCGGAAAAAAATGTATATGTGGATGCCATGACCAACAGAATGATATGTCATTGTCAAACAGTAATTGATGCTCAAGCGCTCATGACAAGTTATTGAGATATGAACAATGTTTTGTTGTGGTATACCCAATACTGTTGTTAGGGGTTTTTTTCAATGCTTAGTTTGAGATGAGGAATGCTTCACGTTACATGACTGTAGCATGAACTTTTTACATTTTCCATAAATTTCACAAATATGAAAGCCAAATATAATATATACAAGCAAGGCGTTGTCCTGGAACATGATAGTGTGACAACGGTGGCTAATATGCTGGAATATAAACCCCCTCATTATACCAGGGGTGACACTACACATGGCCTAATTACTGATGCCTCCGCCTCCTCGCTCTGCCTTTGTTCCTCTCTGCCTCCTCTCTTCCTGATATCCCTAGCTGTCTTTCCTTATATCCCCTTACATCCCTCTGTAACGGCTCCCTTCCTCACTTCATTTCCTCCACATCATCTTAATCTCAGCTTGCCATTTCTTCAATTCTTTCCTCCATCCCCCGTTTCTTTCCCGTAATGGCATCTGTGCCATTCCATTCTCAGGAGATTACCGCTCGTCTGTCGCTTTCCCGTGTAGGTGAGGCATATCGGTGTCTGTGAAACCTGGCCGGACGCTGCTGTAGTGACCTTGTAATGGTTGTCACAAGTCTGATCTCATTGCCACACACAGAATACACACAAAGAGTCGCAGATAACAGATGGAGAGTGCCGGCTGGGCAAGAGCGGTGTGTGTAGAGGTACTGTGATTGGTCAACACCACTTTTAATCACCAAAATAGCTTAACCCCACCTCATCCTCCACACACACACACGCACACACAAACACACACCAATCCATGCACTTCTAAACACATACTGCATGTACAGCAGTCAATTCTCAAAACCTGTGTGTGTGTAGCTTCAGGTCTGATTAGCCTTTGTTGTAATCAGGTCAGTCTGGCAGTGAAACAAGAAAATCATTTGTGTGTCATTGTACTATACACTGCAAATCGAATTGTGCCATGAGAGCGTCGATAATCTCGATCTACACACGAGCTGTTTGGGTCACTGATATTGAGCTTTTAATTTTATGTGTCAGATGGAAGCTATATATAAATATATCACAAACAAACCACTCACCTCTGTTGGTTTGTAGCAGTCTATTAATGATTCCTGTGTAAAGAGCACAGACAATAAACAGTTACAACAAGCAAGTTACAATAAACAAGTTACAACACAATGTTCAAAATCACTAAAGCTCCCGGATATGTAATTTTTACAGGTGCTTAATGTGAAAATTGCACTCTTTGGCCTATTTCATGAGTGGTTACAACTGAGAATTAGTGTTCAGCTACCAGGAGACTGAATGGAAAACGGGTTTGACTTCAAGATGAGATTTTTTTTTTTTTTTTTTTCTTGTGTCTCATCTTGAAAACATCCAATCCAGCAATTAGGGAGTGTTCAGACGGAACAAAAAAGCTGCGTTCAAATATGACACAATTGTCCACATGATCACTCGAGAGTGTGGTAGTAAATGGGTCAGATGGATATAAACTAATTCCCGGCAATGCAATTAGCTCTTCATGAATCTACTTCGTCATCGTCACAACAACAAGCATGAAGTCGGGAGTTTCCTGGTGGAAAGTGACTTTGTTGTAAATGCAAAACTGGTTTATTGTTTGGGGAAATTAAACATGTCGAGAGAAAACGTTACGGCAACATTAAAGATTGGATGAATATCAAATGAATCAGCGCGAGACATAAACGTACTTTCCGTGTTATGATGGAGGACTGTGGTTACAATTACAGACGGGGGCAGCGACATGAACGTACCTGCAGTTTAATGGCTCTCTCATCATCACTGTTGACCTCCAACAAGTCATCGATGTCGATCTCAACCTCCGGCATCTCCTCCTCCTGGAACACAAACACTCTACATTACTGAGCTGCTGAGACTGAGGCAGACAAGAGCCTGCAAAATTAGCGGAGGTTAACAGGAAATTAAAATAGGGAAACTTGGCAAGAATGTTAAAGTTGAATTTGTGTTTACAAAGACAGCTGCGGCACATTGCTTTTCTTCAATCCCACTCACACTCTCCAGTTTTTTCATTCTCACCATGAATCAACGTGTTTAAAACGTCGTCTTTGTGCGTCTACTTCAAGCGTCCAACCTCTCGTTTGCCTATTAGCGACAAACATCATATGGAAATGTCATTGATTCGGGACTAGGCGATTTCCTGGCTCAGTGGGTACAGGCTTTATTCAGCTCTACGCCACTTCAAAGGTCCTACTTTTCCTCGGTTCATTTTATTTCACCACTGGGCTTGTGCAAAAGAAATATGCAGGGAGGAGCAACCCTTCCCTGCAAGCTACCGCATGACGCTTCCACTAAATTCCCCCTTCTGGGAAATGAAATCCAAAGTAACCACGCACACGGGCAGGCGGTGAAGTAGCTAAACCAATAGCCAAAAGTAGATGCTCGTGATTAAATTATATATGTCCACATTCAGTTTTTTTTTTTTTTTGTTCATTTCAAAAAATTACCAAAGGTCCACTAAATGTTCTTCTGTGAATAATTCAGTCTGAATCAATAAGATGAGTAATACAAAGCTCACATGTGTAAAATGTAAATCGTAATGCAGATTGCACAGAAACTGATTAATTTGGAGCAAACAAATCAGAAGCAATATGGGAGGTCAATACTGCGGTCAGTCGATGCCCTCCAGGTAAAAATCATCAGCATTTTGTCCAGCTACAGCCTCTAAATGAAAAGTAATCATGCTGGTACCAATATAAGGTGATGCAACGTGTACACCAGTCAACCGTAACATGATGACACCTCTCTAGAATTCCGCAGCTTCATTTTTCACTAAAATAACAGTCCTGACCTGTCAACTCCTCGACTCCCCTGAAGGACAGCTGTGATTTCCAGCACTGAGATTTTAGTCATAGATCCTTTACGTCCTGGGGGCAACAAGGTGGGGCATTCATCAGACTGCATTCAGGCCACTGCAGACCAACATCCAACAAGATCTGTCGGTTTAGGTTTGCTCTCACCAAGTCATCTTGTCACTGTGATTTCGCATTTGCCAAACAAGTCAAATTCTTAAACTAGAAATATCCACTCGTTGCCTAAAAAAACCCACACAGTAACATTAGACAATATAAAGAGATAATCAGTGTTATTCACTTCACTTCACTTATTAACTTAATAATGGTCATACTGTTCTGGTGAATGTGTCTGTGTGAATGCAGCTTGATCTCTTTATTCCAAATGCCTTCAAAGGAGGTTTTCCTTTTAATTTTTTTCTATCAAACTCTCTCTCTTTTTTTTTTTTTGTTCAACCAACAACTCTGACATTGACTGCATTACTGGGTTTTGCAAAACAATCCTTTATTGCTAACCGGTAATCACACAGGGTTACCTACTACATCCTCAATAAAGAATTCTCTGTCATTTAATCTTGAATATGCAGTCAAGTTGTTTTAGGAAAACACGGTCCAATCTCCAAATGCAAGGCTCTTGTGATTCTGGCAGAAAGGGCGACCACCATTTCTTCAGCTCTTTCAGTTTGTATTTGTTCTTTCTGCTGCTGATTTGCTTCAAACCCAGTGGCTTTTCCTGACCTGATTCCTTTTGCAAAACATTGGAAAAGTTCCAGTTGCTTTATTTTGATGATAGTACAAAATTCACAGACAACAATAATAAAGAAGACAGGAGTCTTGTATGTGCAGTAAAATGTTTTGCTGGATCTTTACACATGTGATACGACTAGTGTTTTGAGCATTATCATGTCAAACAAGAAGGTTATAACCTGAATGGAAACCATCCTCAGCTCCGAGCCTCAGGCTTATAACTTATGACCAAACTGATGACCATTCTCTTCCTTCTATCCTGCACACTGACCAACAGTCCTAATAACTACTGAGTAACCATGAACTCCGTGCACTCAAGCCTCTCGAAGGAGCCGCGGACGGCTAAGCTCGGAGCTCGTTGTGGTATTCAGATGGCGGAGCAGTGAGGAAGGAAGGATGTTTTGATTTTTAGCTCCGGGCATCAAAGCTCAGTCACTGTGTTCAGCTTCGCGTGGGAAGGCTGATGTGTCCGAAAAGGAATTATCTCACAATTATACCTTGGGAAATGACGAATACTAAATGTTGCTGCTCCTTTCGAGAGGCAAACATGACATATTTTTACTGGAAGTGGATTACTGTACCTCTGACATTTCCCTAAATGAATCATGTGCTGTGTATGAAGAAAACATGAATATACATGTTTCTGTTACTAAATATACACTGATTGAAATGAATAATCTCACTGGTTCTCAGAAGGTTAAACCCAGCTTGTCTGTATTGCTCACATAAAATTGACACTCCTGAACACACACACACACACACACACACACACACACACACACACACACACACACACACACACACACACACACACACACACACACGGTTCCCCCACTTTCATCCTTATTCCTAAGCTGCTCCAAGGCATTTACACAACCTGCATTTTAAGCAGCCTCTCAGCAGACGAACATCGCCTTCGACCTCTCTCTCTGAA
>OMNM01031843.1:9828-23305 GCA_900302745.1 Parablennius parvicornis
TAAGTCATTTTTTTAGGTTTTTTTTTTTTTGCTCTTGGCAGTCTCATCATGATTTTGCCAACATTTCAAGATGTTTTTGACATGAGGATTGTCTTTAATCATAACATAGTTCTTCTTGAAATAAAATTATCTTCATAAACACCACAGAACAACTGCATCCTAATTACGTTTCACCGCATTACCATGAAGCACATCTTGTTTTAACATTGGGGGCCTCGTTTACTACCATATTGATAGAAAGCAGCCTCCAGTTGACACAAAAGTCACATGACAATGTGCAATATTCCTGAATGCATTAGAGAGTACACTGTCTGCCCCTCTGTTGACTTTTGCCATTGGCTCTTAGCTTGTTCAAAGCTCCCATCAGACTGCAGCACAACTGTTTTTAAATTTTGAGGAAGTCCAGAGGCATGTTGACTGAGTCATACTTTAATGTTTAATGCCAACTGGCCTGCAACATTGTCATTACTGTCTTTGTCTTTCAGACAGTTATAATAGGTAGTCTCTCTGATATTTATCATCCCGGAATTAAAATTATACTATCCATACTCCTAAAGGCTTTAAAAAAAAGTTTTTTTTTTGCTCAGTGGCACAGCATAAATCAGCCCCGGGAAGAAAAGAGACTTTGTGCGACAAAGATGCTGAAAATAAAATAACTAGAACAGAGCTGAACACTATCTTATGGTTTATGTGTTGGACTTTTTCGATACAAGCTCTGTATATTTTGAGGGAAATTTTGCCTCCAATCTTAAAGAATGGAGGTGTGAGGAATATTATCTGTATCATAATCATAGTATTCCATTTTATTTCTGCTTTGTTTTCAAGAGTCAGTTTTTCTTGTATCAAACTTGTTGTTCTTCATCTGAACGTTTTGAGAACCTACCTACTTTCCTTTATGTCAATTTGTCTGTTTGTCCTAAAGTTTTCACAATCACTGTTTGGGCCGGTTCCCCTTTTTATTAAATGTTGACATCAGTTCATTTCAGTCTTTCTTTTAGAGAATCAACTACATTGAACATCTAGATACCTGCATGCATATCTGGGCTGCGTCACAGACGAAGCTGACAGTTTGCAGTGGTCACTACAGTGAGAAAACTACAGTCAGAACCTTGTGTCATGTCCAGAAAAAAAAGCCAACAATCGATCTGGTAATTTGGCTGCCAGCTCTTGTGCACAAAAAAATTAAACCAGAGAAATTGTCTGCTTTGAAAGCTGTTGGCATTGTTCTCGAGTTTCCCTCTGACATAAATGAGAAAATGTGTTGTCGTAATCTGGAATGAACTTCCCACTTTAAATGCACCTCATTAATTTGTGCCATAGCACAAAGGGCTGTACTGTAAAGGTCAACCAGTTGAGCGTAATTACAACAGTGTTTAAATACAATGGCAGTGACACAATCGCATTGGGTTAACGCTGGGCCCAAACACATTTCATATAAAAGGAAACAATATCTAAATGACCTTAAAGTGTTGACATTCAGCTTGAGGAAATGTTGTCTTCAGTTAATGACTGGACAAACACTGGATGTTATTCTCAGTTGAGGCTGCTTTCTTGTGCTCCTCTTCCTCCCTATTTTCTCTGTTTAATGTGATTTATCTTCTATGTATTTTGCCTTTTGTCCTCCCTTTATCTGTCTTTGTTCTCCCTCTATTAATTACCCTGATTCTCTTCTCTTTCTGTCCCTTCGACTGAATCATCATTTACCATCCCATTTCCCTCTACTCCCTCTTTTTGTCTTTATTTATCTCACAGTCCTTCCATTGCATGCATTTTGGTCTGTATATCACTGTCTGTCTCCCTTTTTAGCAATGTCTTACTCTCTCATTGCCTTCCCTTTTGCCTTTTTCACCAAACAAATAGTGAATTACAATTTTTCTTTCGCGATTTAGATATTTTTTTGTTCCTAACCCATTCCTCATTTCTGCATATCCCCCCATCTTTGCAATCATTTTTGAATAGAATTGAACTGGAAGAAAAAGACCAAATACTTGCATATGTGGCAGAGCTTATCATTTTGTCCACAAGAAGTTTTCCACATGAATAACAAGTGAAAAGAGATGAGAAATTGGTGAAAAAGTGTTGATAAAAGAAGAGAATGAGGTTAAAAGGGAGATGGGGAAATGATGACTGGCAAGCTGGTTGAAAATAAAAAGGGAGGAAAGACATATAATGACCGCACAAATGATTGAGAAGAGTAATAAAGAAAAGGAAAGTGATTGGTTGACATGATTGATTGGGTAAGGAAGTAAAGGGGCAGTGATTTACCATCATTGTACTCTTCAATATGGACAACCAAAGAAGCCATTTCCCTTTCTACTTTTCCCACTAATTTGCTTTCAATTAGTTTCCTACATGTTGTTACTATGTTGTTGCTGACTTTTTTGCCGACTCTGCCTCTCCATTAGTTGGAACTGGCTGTGGATAAGGGCATTAGCTAAAAGCCTTTTGCAAGTAAATTATGGGTCAAGATAAAAAGAAGACAGGGCAGCGTCTCATAAACCCAGAAGCAGGTTATTATCTGAATAGAAACCTCAAATTAGCTATGATGGATAGTTGCATTGAGAAGTGAGCTTATCCAAAGTTTAACTGTGTCCATGCACTGAACAACCTGACAATGTAACAGCCACTGGCTCAAAGTTACAGTGATGATTATCACCATAATTCTAATGTCTAACTACACCCCTTTGGCACATCTGTACTATACCCAGGTCGCATCACTTCACATGCTTAACTGATAAAGACCAAATGCATGTCTAGTGTATACATAATCACAAATTATCTGTGATGTATTAAAGTTGTTACTCCTATAATCTGTGGCTTTGTGATACCATTTGTGGCTGTATTTACAAAAAAAAAACATTAGAGTTTCTTACTAAGCAGAGGTTGCTAATAGACTGTGACACTGGTCAGTGGCACAATTTTAATAGCTAAAATTCTGTTGAGTTGAACTTTGACTTTACAGTCAATTACTTTGATTTTGCTTTTTGCTGTGTTCCATTTTTGTGTGTTGTTTTTTTATTTTTTTTTGTTAGCATGCAGTTGTGCAAATATTTTATTTATGTATTCCTAACACATGCCCATGAGGTCATGTGAGTGTGGGTCTGCATGTGTTTGGTGCATTTATAAATGGACTAATTTACGAAGCCTTTACTGTATAAGCAGTTGTGATGATGAAGAATGCGGCTCTTCAGAGTCAGTACGGCTCTGAATAATGTCTGAGGATGCATTTAGACGTCCTCGGTGCTACAGCAATCTATCAATGTAATGGGCTGTTTAAATGTGCGAGTGAGTCTGCGTGTGTGCACTGGGTGTGTGTGTGTCTGTGTAAGAGTGTGTTGCACTGTGTGTGAAAACAACATTGTGACTGAATTAAAGAAGTACAACACATTGCTCCCAGATCCACCCACCTCTGGACGGGTCTGGGAGAGTGTGTTGTGAGGTTCCCCCAAGATGTGCTGAACCCAGTTAATTTGAAAATACTGTCCACAAGCGCCCGCTTACTATAGGCTCGTTGTATCCTCAGCATTACTTTATGAATAATAATAAACCAGTAGTTGGTTGATCACATTATGAGGGTTTCATCAGTTGCTCCCCATCTTTGATAGTTTGTTAACATGCAAAGTTTAATTTACAACAGTGAAATTTGTTGAAATTTGAACAGCATAGTTTTAGATCCTCCAAAACACACATGCAATGGATGCAAAGTGCAGTAACAAACCAATGTTGTGTTTTTTATTTTGTGTACTCTTAACCAGCCTGTTTGGACTTCGAGTGCTTATATCATATTTAAATTATTCTCAGGCTTCAAAATTATAACAATATGAATAGATGGGTTTTTATTTTAATTTGCATGATGAACAGCCACTGTGTGCAATTACACTAAAACCAAATCATCTACCAAATGTATAGTTACCTAACCTATATAATCTATCACCTTTAGTGGCAGGTTTGCTTAATTTCTGTAAAAAATTCATTATCACTGCAGGGCAGTGCTTTGCAAACTTCAATCTAGACTTGAAAACTGGAGGTAATTGCTCTTGGAAATCATAGATAAGAGATTTGACAGGAGATTTATTGGCCTGAGAGCTTACTGAATTATACTTGGTATGTATACAGAATAAATTCGTTATTTGAACATTTAACTTATCTGAATACTAGCAGCAAAAACTCTCAACCTGTCATTGTCATTTCTCTGGGTCACTCTGGATCTCGTCTCCTTCCTCTTACCCTCTATTTTCCCTCTGTTCAAGTCCTGTCACTCACTTTTTTTTAATGCCCCAATGTGTGATACTCCTCGTTGCTCTCCTTTTGCCATGTGCCTTTACTCCCCTACTTTACATTTTCTCTTATTTTCCTCTTTTTCCATCTACTTGTTTCTCTCATCTTCCTCCCCCAATCTCTCTCTCCCTCTCTCTCTCTTTCTCTCTCTCTCCCCACATGACCTAATTTCAAGCAGCAGCTATTGCAGACATCTGGGCTTCAGCTCACGTGCTAGAGAAGGCATGACACCCCTGCCGGGAGAGATAGAGGTATGAAATGAGAGCAAAGGAGAAAAAGATGCAGAGAATAATGTCAGACAATGAGGTGAATACGGGATAAAGAGGAAGATGGAGTGATTATGGGAAGTGCGTTGGTAGTGTAGAGGAATGTGGTGTCTGACTGGAGAGCAGAGACGTGAGCGAGAGAGAGCTCGTGGCTGGTTGCTTTGAAGTTGCAAGAAGTGCATGTTCGGGAGTGCAAGTAAAGAGGAGGAAAGTTGACATACTAACAGAGTCCTGCACAGTTTTAAGTGTGAAGTGCAGCTGCTGTACAACAGTTATTAGCTATTAGAGCTAGCATGGCTTAGCAGGGTCACAGTGGCAAAGCAGGCTAAGTCGCTGTGTAATCTTTGTGTTAACTAGAGATCATGTCATGAATATGCAGATCATACACACAGCATCCCTTGATCTTCGCTTTCATCTGTTTCCTCAGTAGCTGCAATGTTTTCCAACCTATAATTGAATTATAATGTACTACAGCTACATCATCTGACCTAAAGAATCAATATTTTTCTTTTCCCATTTGCATTGGAGTGTGAAAAAAAAGCCTTTTTTTATCAACCATACTGCGCAGCATTACCTAACATGAGGCAGTGTTGATCCTGCAAGTGCAAGCTTGCTCCAGTTGCCAAATCCTATTCCTGCCTTCTTTCATTTCTTTTATATTTCTCTCTCAGTGTGATCTTATTGACTCTGTGTCTCTCTTGTCCAGTTCATTTCAGGAACCCCTGCACCTCCCTCTTTCCCTCACACCACTGTTTAGCCCACCTTTGTCCCCTGATCCCAGCCATCCCCTTATTTTTTTTTTATCCGTATATTGCCTCATATTTTCTTGTAATATCTCACCTTTTCCCTTTCACTTCCCTTTTATCCTGTTGATCTGCTGTCATTTCTCCAATCACACACAGAGTCATTCCTCACTCACTCCTTCCACAGATCACTTCTCTCCTGGGACTTCACAATGCTTTGATGAGTGTTGACCTTCAATGGAAAAGAGTTCAGTTTTGCTTGATCCACGCAGGGATTCTCACTCCTTGGGGTCATGTTTGGTAATGAATGTAATGGATCGTTTATATCCAGCGATGGTATTATGTTCAGAAAGATTTGCATGCAAAATCACCCCTACATATAAACAGAGCATGCACTGTTTGTAGGGCCTTTGTGTTGCACAGACAAACGCTCCACAGTGTTGTTGTTCCACCATTGAACTGCAGATTTGAATACCAGATGTGTCAAAAAATTCCTCTGTATCCATCTGAGTCTTTGAAGGTCTACTCTGATAACAACAATGAACCAAGAAAGGACAAACAAGGCCACCCTCCTGTATAAGTAGATCACTCCAACACAAAAGGCTGATACAGTCTGCCATTGTTTAATTGAGACCTACCTCTTAAAATCTTGGATTTAATGTGTGTATGCCAGTCTGTTTTCAGTGTTCAAAATTCAGAGTTTGGATTCCTGGAAATATGTATATAGTGTTGTCTGAAGATTATGTGACATTATTGACACACTTTGAATATACTTTGGTGACCATTTGGAAACAACTGAGGTTCCACAATATTTCCAAAGTCACTTTTGACGTTTTGAATAGAATATTAAAACAGGATGTTTCTTTCTACGTGCAGCCAAGTTTAATAAAGCTATAGAATCTAAATTGAGTTTAAACACTTTTCACTCCTTATTTTCTCTCATCTTCTGTAGTTTTCTTACCTTGGAGTGACATTATTAATCTTTCTCCTTCTTGTAACCTTACAGTATTTTTTTCCCTTCCATACTCATTTCTGCCAAACTGCCTTCCTTCACCTTCATCCTGTTTTCTCTTCACGTCCCATCACTTTTTGTCGTTATTTCAGTCAGCTTCTTTCTCTTGTATTGCCACTGTGTCCTTTTCTCTCAGCACCTCCTTTTTAGGTTTTTGTGCTTCCTACTCGGAGGTCAGACTCGCTGGAGAAAAAGTAAAATAGAAGCTGTAGTTGATGGTGTGAATGAACATACAAAGAGGGTGTGTTGATGCATTTTTGTGTTTGTGTGTGTGTGTGTGTGTGTGTTGGTCAGAGAACATAAATCGGACCCTAAAAGAACAAACTGAGGCAAATTACCATATTTTCCCATTGCTGTCTGTTAAGACTGAATAGACTGTTGCTCTCTCAGCCAATTTATTTGTTCATGCTGGAGATAAAAAGCATGACGTCTTCCCATTGAATTCAAACAATTGTAGTCACTGACTAGACTTAAGTGGATGAGTCAGGTTTGTTAAGCAACTTGGTAAATGTAACAATACCACAATGAAAAAACTGCTGTTATAAATTGAATATACAACTCAACATCAACCTCTACTTTGGTAGGAATCCAGTAAATTTCAGTTTGCAGAGGAGAAACTCACTCATAAAAAGCATGAATATTTTATATACCTTATGGAGATCAGTAACTCATTTTGCTGATAATTTTGCATTGTTTCTATATAAAATTAAACAAGAAAAAAAATCTGAGAAGTCCCTTGAATAATAAGAATCGTCTCTCATAAAACAGCTGGAATTCCCATCTGTTATATAAATCTAATAGAGCCTCACCATTTCCCCTACATCACTGCAGGAGAATAACTTTAAGGTATCTGCAGACATAAATGAATGGTACACACATAAGTCATTCAGATAACTTTGTTCCTTACGGTGGAACTTTACACCAACCCATTTTACAGTGCATAAAGACTCTGACACCAGTGTCAGGACATTATACTATGCCTTCGCCGCTTGACGTTTAATTTCTTCATATTTTTATTCCCATATATAACTACTCAAAGTTAATGAAATCTTGTATTTACATGACCACTGGAATTCTTGATTTAATCACACAAGCTGTGTAAAATATCTACTTTAGTAATACAAAGGAAAACTGAAATTAACTCATGATTATTCTGATCTGCTAAGATTTTGTTCAGTCAAACTGAGGTTTATGACTGCAACTGGATGGATTTCTGCGTAATCTGTTTTCTGTGCTGACAAGATCCAGTTGTGCATAACAGCGGATTGTCCGATCACCTCAGACCAGAGAAGGATGCCATACACAGAAGAATGGCAATTGAGTAGGGATAAGTGCTAGGCTAAAGGTTAATCCCTGTAAACCTGTACTTTTTTTTCTGTTTAGTCTTTCAAATGCTCACTCTCTAAATGGACTATCTGAGATTTTATCGAACCAGTGAGCGTGACATAAGATATGTGGCTAAACAATTCCTTATCCCAATGACCCCATTATATTGTGGATAAGCACAATTGGAAAATTTTTCAATCACCGGGTAGCACAAACATGGAAAACTCTCAAGGTTTTCCTCTCCAGGCATAGAGTTCTTAATGTTAAAACGGCTGTATTCTGTCATTTGGTTGTATACAAATTTAGTACCACTGTTGTTGATTTGTTGATAGTTGAATAGACCAAATTAATGGACCTTGGCCAACGATCTGTAATTAACTGTTATAGCAGGATGCCAGGCTCTTTGTCATGCTTGCTGCATTGGGCCAAGCAGGAAATATAACAGTATTCAGTCTGTGTGTGATCAGTCTTGATGGATTTTGTCTGTTTTGTGTTTTTATGAATTTCTTTCAGTGATCTTAATGTGCTGTTAATGTGAACAGAACCTTCCTCATGAATGATTTAGTTTGAATGTGATTAGATTCCAATCAAACCTAAAAAATAATATAATAAAAGAAAATATAAAAATAACCTAGAACTAACTCTAAAGTGCCATGCATAATAGACATATGGAGATGGGCTAAACTTGGATATCATCAAAGATAAAGTCACCCTGAATAAATTGTAACTGCACTGCACTGCACTGCACAAAAAAAAAAAAAAAGGATCAGAACATTACGTTAAAATGAGAGGCATGACTTGAGGTGATGGAATGAAAGAAATCAGCTCAGAGAGGTGAGTCAGGGTTAAAAGGTTTAAAGCACTGCCTCAATTGATACAGTGACCAACCACAAACCTGCCCTATAGTGTAAATAATGTCCACGGCCCACAGTGGACAGGCAGTGTATGCAAGAAAGAACACTGCTTGATTGACGATTCATCGAGTCAGCATCATTTATTCCAGTGACATAGTGTGTGTGTGCGTGCACGTGCCTATAGACAAGGTGCCCTTGATTAAGTTATTTCGTTTCACGGTTGTCTATGTGCCTGTACCCGGCTATGTGTCTGTGTGGGTGCGTGTGAGTGTGAAGTTTTCCCTTGCTTCCATCTGCTCTCTACAGGCTGATAATCATCTATCTCCCCATTAGCTGTCAGTCACTCTGTTCCCTGTTGACATCTCACTATCTGAGCAGCGGCGCTATATCACCGCACCTTTACAGAGGTAAAATATATTACAGGAAATATCGGCTGCTTTCTTCAGCTTTCATGCTGGTGCGTACCGTGTATGAGAAGCTGTGCATCGTTTCAATACTTACATCATGGGAAACATCTGAATCTTTTTTTTCAAATAGAGTTCCCAAGGCATTAAAGGATGTAAAAATATTGTTGATAATCCCCTAATGAGAAGTGGGAGGCAAGCAAAACTGTAGTTGATGTTAAAAAAAAGTTACTTTTGCTCTTTTTTTTCCATCTCTGTGTGTACTTGTGTGTGAGAGGGACTAATATCTAAACATACTTAAACATGCACTGTGACATTTAATGGATAATAGCAAAGCAAGATGGAAGATTAAAGAAAATAATTAGCAAGACTGAAACCACATTTGCGATGCAGGTCTCACTGCTTCTTCACAGATTTTCATGAGAAGGGCTTGCATACTGATGTATGTGTGTGGAACAAGGAAACACACCTTGAGCATTTGAAACGACTGCAGTGGTACGCACACCAGAGAACTGCCAGTCAGTCATTGAGCTCCCTCGCGGCATCTTTTCCTAACAGCTTGAACACGCTGCTCCTCATACAGTTTATTCCAACTCCTGTTCTCTGAAAACTTTGTGAAGGAACCGATTTGATAGGTGATGCAAACAGCAGGCTGATGAAATCAATAAATAGCTCCACAGTGGCATGTTTGTTAGTGTTTGCATGTAAATATGTTCATCTTATCAGTCCAATACATCTGGCAGATGTACAAATTGAGGCAGACATGAAAGTCTCTCAAGATAAAAAAGAAAAGATATGATCTTCTTACATTACCCAGCAGGCTCAATTTTATTTAACCTTATCCCCGTAACTCACTGCACTCCCCCACCCCACCCCTGTCTTTTTCACATCCTCCATTTTCTTTTCTTCAGAAAAATTACATTTGGTTCTCGTGAAATATTTATGTCTCAGTCATAGTACGAGAACCATGAATCATACATCTGAAAAAACTGGGAGCATGAAAGAGACGAACCGATGGGGAGACAGGCGAAGGGGAAAGGAATGGAGTGGATAAATGTAATGACAGTAGAAGCAGGCGAGAGATGGGAAGAGTGTCAAAAAGGCAAGAGAAGCGAGGAGGACATGGGGAGAGTGAGCCATAGGTGTTGAGGACAGTGGGAGAGAGAGACTGGCAGCCAGATGACTGGAGAAGAAAAGGGAGATTTCACGAAAGAAAAACAATGTCTTGTAAAATGAGTTGCGCAAACGGTCAGATTTAAGCTGGCACGACTGGGTTTCGCTGAGAGATCCTTTGGTGAGATAAAGTGCAGTTCAGGAATGACGGGTCCCAGAATTTCAGAAGGGAGTTCACATTAATGTGCAGCTACTGTTGTGGAAATTCAACCTCCAAGCAACTGAGAAGTCATGGGACAGTGCAACTCAATAAACATGATTCTTATCGTACACTGACTCTGCAATTTGACTTCATCTCGCAAAAAAAGAAAAAAGAATCAAGGGCATTTTACAGACAAATCTTAACAGCTTTGGGATTGCAAATCCATGGTACACACTAGTCAAATATCTGTATCCTCCTTTCCCTTTAAAATCTGAAATACAATTTAAATTCACTGTCGAGACACACGGAAAGATCGTCTGGTTTATGAAGAGTAGTCACAGTCACTGTTAGCGCCTTTTGTAATACAAATATCTTATTGTCACATTGCATTTTGACATCTCAGTACAGAGCATGTTGGGTTCATGCCCTAATTAGCCTGAAACAAAACGAGCCACCAGTAATAGAGTAAATAAAATAAAGCACCCCCCAGTAATCACATTGTTGTACCTCAAGCGGCAGTACATAACTTGTTGTTCCCTCTCACCCCGCCAGGAAATAAATATATATAACTTTCTGCTTACTATTACCTTTGACTGATAAGTAAAGCTTCACCTCCATATGTAGTCTGTTGGCTCTTTGTTTAGAGGTTAGTGTTGCTTCTACATCCATGTTGTGGAGTTGCATTTGATGTTTTTCTAGCAGGGATTAATGACACAACATAGATCTGTGTCGTCTTCTATAGCGCTTAATCTTGTGGAGGATGGCAGGGCGCTGGAGAAATCCCACCAATTAACCTTACAGGAATGTTTTTGAACTGCGGTAAGAAACTGGAGTGCCAGGAGGAAATCCACGCACACACACACAGGGAGAACTTGCAAACTCCACACAGAAAGCCCTGGCCGGTATTTGAACCCAGGCCTTCTTGCTGTGAGACGAGAGCACTAACCACTAAATACAAGAATAGCAAAGTTCCGTTGGAGGTGAGATTGTCTGTTTCAAAGTTTGACGTAAAATATATCTCATTATTAAATAGTTTAAGGGAACATACGAAGAAATTATATAACAATGAAGAAAATTATTATACAAAAATGCCTTCCACACATGAGTCCATAATACTTTTGAATGTTGAATCTATACTATTCCATAGCATGCCAAAAATAGAAGAAGGAAAAAAAAAGAACTGTGCACAAGCATTTTCTTTTTCCTGAGAAAATTTGTTGCTGATAAAAAATTCAGTACTGGAGCAAAGTGTTGGCTAAATGACAGCAAAACAAGATCCAGTAGGAGCAAGTATCCCTCAAGTGTTACAAAAGACCTGCGTAAGCTCTTCTGAGCTGAAGCAAGAAAGGGGGAGGAGGCTGGGGAGAAGGCCAGGTGAATCAGGGTCAGCACTCCTCTTCCACTGAACCTTATGAGACTTGATTATCTGCAGCCTTCACCCACACACAAGGCCTTGCCCACAATTATGTGTGTGTGTGTGTTTCCCTCTTCCTGTGTGTTGTTATTTACGCTGACATACTGTTGCTCCTGGTTATGTGCTCACCCTGTCCTCTCTCCAGCTCGTACGTTGAGGCAGATCACAGACACCGCTAACAAAAGCTCACATACATAATCAACATTAAACGTGTCTGTCCCAAAAGCGAGGTTAAAGGCAAAACATCACTGGGTAGAAGAATGTTTCACAGGCAAACTGTGTTTACTGTGAGCATGTAGAGCAGCCTGTCTGCTTTAGCTTCGCCTTTGGCTATCTAGTGCATGAGCGTGTATGTGCAAATTATCGCTTGTATAGGATAAACAGATTGTTATGGATCTCTTTGCATTAGCTTCGTACTTATAAAGATTTGGACAATTTTGCTCTCTATTAGTGGTCTCTTTTCCTTGATTTCTGCAATTCAAATGATCGTTGAGAAGGTGATTTAGAGATTTGGCTAATCATTGTACCAACTTGCATCTGCAAGGCAAATTATTTGAAATACAGTGAAGAAGGCAGGAACCAGTTCAAGATGGACAGAAGTTCCCCAGTAAGTAATAAAATAAGCTTGCTTTTCATTTTTTAAGTCGTCTCCACAGCCCCAGTCTGAACGCCTGACTAAAACGCAAAGATTAATGGTTGACTGAGAGTGAAATCTGCTCCATGAACAGCAGTAGCTTGATAAGATATTAGTGTATTATTATTGAATATTGCACATTTTTCACAGCTGTGCTAAAAGCTGAAGATTTTTCCTCATCCTCTTTACAATGCAATGATTAAAAACCAAACTTAGCAAAAATAAAGACCAACAACAAAAACTGTTTTTCTTCATTTCACTGTTGTGTTGTTTGGCTCATACAGGAGATTTTTTTGCCTTTTCCACTCACAATACACTTGCCAAAGTCAGCATTTTACAGAAAATTGATTGTACTTCCTCATTATTCAAAACATGGGGCATTAGTTAATGGAAGTACATTTGTATTGCAAAAATTTAATCAGTGTAAAGAATTATGCACAAAGAAATAAAATAAAATAAATGTGCTTAATGTAGAAAGTCCATAGAATTAAAAAAGAAAACTCAACTAAAGCAGCATATCTCACCTTATTATTACCTTGTTATTACATTAGTTATTATAACTTTTTATTTGAATGAAAACATTCATAATTCATGAAATGATTCATGCGTTTCCGCCGATGGTGTTGCTTCTTTTCACCTGTGTGCAATATAATATAGAATAGACGTCTAAGATAGAAATATTGCTAAGCGCTTGGCTTTTTTTTTTTTTTTTTTTTTACAGTGCATTAAAAAGTAATATCATATATCAGCGGATATTGATGGTCTCCATGCTGCTTACACTGCTCAAAACTTTTGCTACCCGGTTGCAGTGACAAACGGAGAATAAGTTGGCAGGACTGTCCCAGCTGAGAGAGAGCCAATCCACTTCTAATTACCCTGTTCCTTTCCTTCAGCGAATTGCTCTCACACCGAGGAGCAGAGGGGCCTTCTATTTTTTTTTTTTTTCTTTACGTCTGAAAGTCTTCACCAGCAAGCTCACTTATGGGAAGAGAGGGACGGAAAGAAGGATGTGCTAAAGTGGAACAGAATCCAGCTGAGAAAGCTGAGGCTTCATGAAAGTAAAGTCCCATGTGGTTCCACTCATTCAGTCAGTCGAAAATCTTCCTGCAGACCCTGGAAATCATACTTTTTTTTTTTTTTTTTTCTTACTAAAATGAGACAAGCCGCACCAAGCCAAGGCTTTCATCCAATTTTTTTTTTTTTTTTTTTTTTTTTTTTTGGGGTTTTTTTT
>OMNM01031847.1:2935-17804 GCA_900302745.1 Parablennius parvicornis
TGTAGATTCTATGATGGCAGTATTTATTTATTTATTTATGTATTTATGTACAATACGTTCACACCTATTTGCGCTGTTAGCTTTTTAGGCTTATATGTCATATATTTTGATAAACTGAAACAGTATTGAGTCTATCTATCTATCTATCTATCTATCTACACAGAGATAAACTACCACACACACTCACACAGGGGCAATATATGGTCACCAAATAACCTCACATGCATGTTTTTTTTGGGACTGTGAGAGGAAACCAGAAGTACTGGGCGGGGAAGCTCACACACAGGAAGAACATGCAAACTCCAAACAGAAATACCCAGCCTAAATTTAAACCCACAGTCTCACTGTGAGGTGAGAGCGCTAACCACTGTGTGGCCTGAATAAATCCAACATTTCTCAAATATGTGCATTTTTAAAGTTAATTTCATTCTAAAATATGGATTTTATTTGATGTTTCTACATTTCTTTGTCAGAAAACCTGATTTTCCTTCTGGTATATAAAAGTTGGATAGGTATTAGTCTGAGAATACTTTGTTGTTTTCCTTAGTCTTGGTGTTTGACTTACTAAATAAGAGTCAAAACTGTCAGCAGAACCAGAGGCCAACGTGTCCGCACCACACCAAGTAGGCATGAGCTCAGAATGGACAGCTTATCTGGGACTCACTTAAATCAACTACATTGGTGAACTTGGAGTATGTAGGCATCCAGCTCCTTCAGGCATCATTAATCTGAACTAAGTACATGAACTCTGAATGGGAAACACAGTCAGGGCCCAAATGATTCAGACATGAATAAAGACCATCAAAATCATACATACAGGCTGATTACAGACTTAACATAGAATACCAAAATAATACAATACAATTAAGAAATATCCCATATGGCTAAACCATATTGGCAAACACAATCATTACCACAAAGACTGATCACATGGTTGTACACTGATATAATGACGGAGTGATACACATACTGAACAGTCCAAATGTCCCACACATAAGTTGTTTGACACAGTAACACATAAAGTTGATTATCGGCCATCTACATATATTCATAGACTCTGATTTTTTAAGTTTCCTTCAGTGAGAAGCACCAAATAAAAAATACATGGATGTGGGCTGATTGTATGCACTCAGCACAAACCACCTCTTTCTGAATGCAGGCAGGAAACAGAAAAAAAAAACAGGCAGATGTCCTCATGCACCCTGAAATACTTCTGTTCCTCCATCACAGGAAAATGAAGGTATAACATTTTAAGGCGACATGCACCCAGCATGAAGGATGAGGGTGAAGTCACAGCTCAGCACATCTTATTGTTGCCTTATTTCCTTTAAAATTGGAGAGGACATGCTGTGAGCCACAACACTCAGAAAACACTTTTTTCTTCAAAAGTCCTCTGTCAAGATAGAATATGAATAGATATGAATTATTACTGAACAGTATTTCTCAGAGTGCTGACCTTCTGCGAGTTCGCACCGAGAGCAGATAGTTTGGTCCTGAGATGATAAGGAGCAGCAGAAAGGTCTTTCTGTTAATGTGCAAGGGCAGATAACAAGTATTCCAACTTTATTGGGTCTGCTCTCTTTATGTGGATGGAAGAAAAAAAAACACAAGTCACATATAAAATACTTTTAATTAAATAGAAATATAAAACACATAGTTGAAACCAATATTTATGTTATGTATTGAATCACACTGCGCAGTAAAACCGTCTTTGGCAGGAGACCAGCGGAGAGACACAGCGAAAATAGAAAATCACACATAGTCACTCACCACCCAACAGCATATGTGGTTCCTAATATTCTCTCTAATCTGAAATTATGATTTTGAACTGTGAGTGCTGTTAATAACATACAGTCCAAATACACCCACTTGCATCTGTACGGACATAAAAGAAGATCCCCAAACATGGTAGCAAGCATCTGATTTCTACACGACATCATTGTGGATTAAGACGGATGAAACAGCTGGACTATGAAAGAACTCAAACTCTGGGGCTAATGAGCAAAACGACAATTAAGAGTAATGAGAGGAGCTTCAGCTCTGTTGTCCATTATCTCCCCCCCAAAAAAATAAATATTCACGCGTCTCTTTTGATTTGTCCTCATCCAACACGACGTCGAGTGGCACATTCAGTCTGGATCCAAACACACGAGGCTAAATGTGCGGTGGCAGAGGACCAATCCATCATGAAACACACTGAGAGACAAAGGCTCCATTGAACGGCGTTGTCCATTAACAAGGCGCTTTCCGATGAGAAGGGGTCACATTCCTCCATCTTACGGCTAATAGCTGGCACTGAACGACGGCAGGGCCCACTTTAGGCTCCTTTCTGCTTATTGGATGTATAATGAGGATAACGGTCAAAGGCTGTGCTGGATGGGGCCTGCGAGGCTTAATGAACGATTTTAGTTGCATACGGCTGCTTGACATCGTGTGAAAGTGGCTGCGTGTGCACATCAGCACTTCATCGTTGCAGCAAGAGGTCACTCTGCATCCCATTACATTAAGTATTCTGGAAAGTAAAGGCAATCAGCAATAAAGTGAAAACAAGATAACATTAATACATTGCACAAAACTCTGGTTTGTTGTGTGAAGAGTGCGAGCCAAACCAGTGGCTTCATTTGCGATCGCGCAGCAGAAGGATAGTTAGGGCAAACGAGCCAGGAGAGCATCTGTTTTTTTCCTCAAAGGATATAACACTTTTCTAGAAACCCAGAAGCACGTGCGGCTGTTTTGATGATACATTAAAGAATTCCTGATGACTTCTCTGCTAAAGTGCACGGCACATATTCACTGCACTGCATGCATTTTAACCCAATTAACGTGCTACTGCCCCTTTTAACCTGTCGATTACTGCAAGTTCATTATTCTTTTCATATTTTGCTGTGAATAAGACAATGTAATTCTGCAAACAATGATCTAGTGGTTTGTACTTTCCACCAGCAGCAAGAAAACATTTGGTTCGATTCCATTATTAAGCCTTTCTTAAAAGAGTCTGCTGAATCTAAATTGCCTGCAGGAAGGTGTTTTTGTGTGTGTGTGTGTGTGTGTGATAGTCTGTCTTTCAGTATTGGACTTGGGATGGCGAACTGTCCAGGTTGCACCCTACATCGCATCCTGAGTAAACTTAAATTGGCTCCAGCTCGCCTCAATCCTGAATCGGATGAATCGGGTATTAGAAAGTTAGATAGATTGACAATTGGGAAAGAGGTTCTTTCATGACGGAAAAAAAAGTGTTTGGACTTTGCTAGACTGTCGGGAAAAACCAATGTCGACCTATATAAGCTATAGGACTTGAATGTACGATGAGTTTGAGTGATATCTTGGAGAATGCTGATCACTCAGTTGATATTTGCTTCCTGTTATGTTAGATGCCTCTTCCTCCTCCTCCTCCTCTTCTTCCTGTGCAGTCTGCCATTTAGTTGTTGCTTCTCTGAAGAACTTGAGCCAGCAGTTTCTGCAAAAGGACAATAAACATTTATGGCACATTGCTTGTGATAGATGACCATTCGGTATCACACAAACATCCCTGAGCTGTTCTGTAATTTGGACAAACACACACCCACAAACACACCCACACACACACACACACACACACAAACACACACACACACACTCCACCCGCCTCAGCAGCCACGTAAACAAACAGGTGTGACTTGCTACCTGCCATTCTATCATTCGCACTGCTGCATCTTCTGGCACGGCCCTCTCTTCTTCTTCACGTTATCTGCCACAGCAGCAGTGTGGGTGGGGCAGCTGTGTGTTTATGTGTGTGTGTGTGTGTGTGTGTGTGTGTATATGTGAGTGTGTGTGTGTGTGTGTGTGTGTGTGCGCGCACGCACCCACTCTGTGTGCAGCTTGGCTGAATGGTGGCACTGCACTGTAGCTTTCCATGCCACTGAAGGGCCTTTTGTTTCAGCAGGAACACAGGCCTCACACACACTCGGCACAATGAGACTGTTCACACGTCCTCCTCATAATGAGAGGAAGGGTGTCGGGTGCAGGGCGAGAAAAGGAGACGACAATCCCTCATGTAAGACAAACTCACTTCTTAAAAGGGTGATTACCTCTATTGTAGTGGTAAAAAAAAAAAAAAAAATCAATAGCACTTACTTTACATGCTGAACATGAAGTAAGTTCATAAAGAAACTGCTTTTCTTATCAGAATCCAGAATAAAGTGCTACAAAGTTTGACAACAGTGACATCTAGTGGAGTAATTAATACATTGCTGGAGTCTTTCTGTTTACACTTTCTCATATTTTAAAGTTATTGTCTTTCTACAGTATTTAAATTACATTTTCAGTTGTTTACAGGTTCCATCTGTGTAGTGATTAGACCTACACTTTGTTCAAGTGTTGATCTCTCTGTGAGGAGTTTGCATGTTGTTTTTTTTTGTTTTTTTTTTTATCAATTTCCAACAGTCCAACAACATGTATTAACATTACAGGTTAATAGATTTTGTCTAAAATTGTGTGACTGTATGTCCTATGACAGACTGGTGGCCTCTCCAGAGTTTATCCCGCAAACGTTTCAGAATAAATGTTGATTCCAAGGTGAAAATGTGAGTGTTTGCGTGTCTGGTTTGTACGGACAGTCCTACGTTGGATAAAGTGGGATATATAGATAAATGATAGACGTATGGATAGTTATGATCAATACAAGTCTTTATCCTGGACAGTTAATAATACTAGTACTGTCATCACAGCAGTATAAGTAAAGACACATTGCTTGTGTTGTGTGTGTGTATGTAATTGTCTTATATTTAAATGTTCTATTGTTTTTGCCTTGTTTTTATATTTATTTTCTTCTTTCACTTGGCACCTTGGACGTGCATCTCAAATTTCGTTGTACCCTGCACAAGGACAATGAAATAATATTATATTCTATTCTAATTAGCTTTTAAAACAAAATGGCCAACCTGTTCATTTTAACAACCCAACAAAAAAAAAAAAAACCCAAATAGGTTGAGTATCCAATCTGCCTAATTTGTTTTGGTTGTTTTTTTTTTTTTGTTGTTTTTTTTTGTTTGTTTCTGACATCTTTGCACAAATGTTCTTCCAGGCCAACCTTCTGTGCCCAACTTTAAACACTCTCTTGAATTAAACAAAACTGAGTGGGCTGCCCATTTAAATGGACTATTTTCCCTGAATGCGTTACTCCAAACAGAGCAAAAGCGAGGCCTTATCAGAATACAAATCATTTAGTTTTGGCCATTACTGCATGATTTTTCAACCCTTTGTGAGGTTTAATTGAGCTTGTAGGATAAAGATGTGTTATTACTTGCTCAATTGCTTTTGGGTTGTAGGCACGGTTAATGTTCTGTCCAGTTTATCAGGCAGGTGCTTGTGACAGGGTAAGACAAGCTGGTTTTGAAATGCTGAGTATAAATTATATATTAATGCCCCATTACCTCTAATATCTGTATTTATAAAAGTTGAGGGAGATAAAACAGGAATCCCTGCTTTTTTTTCTGAATGAATTTAAGGACAGCAGGTGTGTCTTCATTCTGCTTTCAGCTTATTTCCAAATGAGAACAAAATATAATACTACCAGTCTGCTTGATGCTATTTAACAACTGTTCAGTGAAAATACATTGGTTAAGATATTCAACAACAACAGAAAGTCACTGGAGTGTTACCTTTTTGAAAAGCTCCACTCGTTGTCTGTTGCTCAAACAGATCTCCCTCTTCTTCGCTTCATCCTTTTTTCGTTTCATCTCTTCAAGGGTTCTGGAACAGATTTGTTATTTGTTGCATTTTATGGCTCACGGTTGAGTTGATTCAAAATAAATCACTAAAGTAAACATATCACACACACAAAATAAGGAAATTATTAGTAGAGTATTCCTTTTCTGTCACAAAGCTTCTTTGCGAGAAATGTAATGACTGTTGCAAAGATCGTTTATTCCCCATTTGTGATGAATATGAACTTGTGGGATGTGCAGTGTGTGATGTATGTGGGTTGTGTGAATGAAGCCTTTCACAATTTGCTAAACGTTTCATTCTACAGCTGAAATGTTGTGCAGTGTTTACATATTTGAAAAATATCATAGTCACCTATAGTCCTCTGTTTTCCCACCGCCATTCGTCTTTTAAATACCATGCTCACTGTTTTAACTAATTTATTAGTTACTCTGTTTTAACTTATTTTCATGTGTTTATTTTATTTTAGGAAATTTATTTTATCTTAGGGATTAAAAAAAAATTGATCTCAGGTACTTTTGTGTGTTTTTTCATTATTGATCCTGCATGGACATTTCATTCTGCAGTGCATCTCTGATCCAAATTGTCAGAATGACAATAAAGTTATCTATCTATAGCATGTCATTTAATATCCATCTAATATCCTCAGTATCTATCTCATCAGGAAAAAGTCTTTTGCATGAATATTTCAGTTGGTAAAAAAGTCATGCAAGAATTAGGAATAAATGTACCATATAACAGACTTGGGTGGGACTCACTGTTTAGGTCTGGACTGTGAATCTTTCCAGCTAATGGCTCTGTCTCGGGGTCTGAAAGGGTTTTCTGCAAACACAAGCATTTTCACACATATTCACTGACACACATGTTGGAATACACACAATAAATGCAGCCAGACATGTTTCTTCTGGAGTTGGAGGAAACTGAAAGCGTAAAAATAAAAGGATCACATCTCCATTCAGGATATGAAAAGTTACTTTCATTACAGAAGTGGAAGTCTCTGTCTAGTTTTACGGGACATATATTCACTTGCACTACATCCAGATGTTGTAATAGTGAACGATTAAAAAAAAAAAAAAAAACACACTTCAAGCTTGAATCAATGCTGCAGGTTTGTGTTGTGGCCAATAGAGGGCAGGAAGCGCTGCAAAATCTCTCCAACTACTCTTCTACTGGTTTACTGTGTGAGGCCTGGAGCTCTAAATGGAAACTAATCAGACTGATCTTAATGACATTTGAAGGTCACGTAAATATCTCGCCTTAAATCAAACACTGGCAATCATTCCAGATCTTGTTTTTCAATTGAGACGGTTTTGCATGAACAACAAAGTTGTAACCCGAACCCGAACCCATTTCCTGGTAAAGTTGTCCCAGTGAGTCAGTTAAAATGAAGCAAAATATGAAGTTGATTTACAAAATATTGCCTGTGTTGGGCTCCATATTCTTTCTTCGTTTGATTTTTTCATTTCCTCTCGGTTTTTCAGTGGAAATTTCAATGGAAGCATTTAATAGTCTATCCATCAATCTTTTATACAGCTTTTTTTATTAGTGTTGCAGGGGATTGGAGCAGAGCCCAGATGATGGTGAGTGAAGGCAGAGTACAACCTGGACAGCTCACCACCACACAGCAAATACAGAGAGGTCACACACATACACACATTCACATCTACCACTTTATTATGAATGTCAGATTATCTCAGATTAGCTACTTAATCTCAGATTAAATCTGTAGAGCAAGACAAAAGCAGAGTGCTCGGAGAAAGCTCATGTATCAACAGGGAGAACATACAAACCCTACACAGTTAATGCTTCCAAGCCTGCGGTGTTGTGAGTTTACATACAACACATGACTAAAACTACCTAAATCCAAAAAAAAGAAAATATCTTTATAACCTTTGGATAACCAGAGTGACCAGCGAACCGGCCTCAATGTGCTCTCTGTTCTGACTGTGTATGTTTGGGATTATTCCTGTGGCAAACAGCCACTGCAGCTGCTCGGGGGACAGTGGACAGTACAGTGGATGAGTGAGGTGAGCTCAGCCGTGGACAAGTTACCATTCAGGGAGGTCGATCGGGCGCCGTGGGCTCTCCTCTGCCCGAGCGCCGCATCCGGCTGCAGGTCCACTGAATCCGCCAGCTCCCTCCTCTCCTGCGCCTTCCGCTCCAGCCGCCGTACTCTTCCCTGAGAGCGACTGATGAAGTCCGGTCTGGACCTCGTCAGTGCTTGCTGCCAAAGCCATAAAATACATTGCACAAGCAGTATTTCAAGCTCTCATTAGCCCTGAACATCGAGCCCTAAGATGTCCCAAACTCCTGAAGGCACAAGGAGATGTGTCACTTTAGTAACCTTGCACAGTATTACTGTTATTTCCTTTGAGTGCATGTGTTGTGTAGATACACACTGGCTCAGTACAACCACATATATAAGTCACATAATTTATGTTTCTTAATTTACGTCTCACAACATTTCCATGTGTGTCTTCTTTATGTGTTTCTGCTCCTGCTTTTGTTCCCCATGTTCTTGTTTCATGTCAGGCCTATGGTTCTGTATTCATCAATTTATTTCTACAGGTTTATGCAATAACATGGAGGTCTGTGTTGGAAGTCTTACATAACTTTGCATTGCATGTCTGTGTGTTGATTTTGCTCAATTTTATAACCACAACTTTTATTCCCTCGTAGTTTTTCTTGCATTGCTTAATGGGTTTTAATTAGTTTTTGATAACATTCTAATCGTTTTCTTAATTAAACACAAATTTTTCTCAAAATTGGAAAGAAGAAATCAATTCATCTGACCCCCAAAATATTTCTGCTGCTGCGACATCCTTCTATATGTTCCAAAATACAGACTATTTGGGCCTTTAAAATAAAAAGAATCAAAAGTTAATTGAGGTTTAAATGAATGTGGACACTGCCTGGCTTTAAAAGGTCACAACATGTGAAAATTTCCTGAGTTTATCTTAGATATCCCCAAGGTTGTGTTTCACTATTTTATTTGATTAAAAAAAAAAAAAAAAAACAAATCTCTCAACTCACCTGGAGAGAAACGGGTTCAGTTGACCTTTCAGCACCCGGGCTCAGTGGAACGAATCCAGCTTGGTTGTGGCGCCGGACTTGGCTTTGATCGGATGGGGATTTCGTACATTCTCCCTCATCTGTCACTACCAAGGCAGAGAAATCAAATAGTTTTGAGTTTCATTTACACCTGGCTTGGCTTCACACCCCTGAGTGCGACACACAGTCGCTCAAGAGCCCGCTGGGCCTGTCATGACATATTATTTCTTTATATAACTCAAATACGGCCAGTATGTATGAGCCCAAGAATTCCCCCTTTATCTTTATTGATTCAATTAATGATACAGCCATAAAAACAAGGTGAAGCAGCAACATTTTCAGTTATTTGCATTAATGATCACGGTTTTACGAGCGGGGCGATATTATGCGTATATAAGAGGGGAAAGAAGGAGTAATAATACCTGTTTTTCCCGGGGGCGATGCAGCACAGTCCCTCTCTAAATCGCCGTTTGGTGTTTTCTTCTTACTAAGTTGTCTCTGGAGTTTGATATTTGCAATAATGGCCGCCGCATTGAGGGCAAGCACTTCCTCAGGAGACTGATTGGAGCGAGGACCTGAAATGAAAAACAGCTTTGATGTGACTGAGGAGTGTGTAAAACGGTGACACTGACTGGCTGCCATTGAGTGACCGTTTGGCTGCTGGGCACCACGAGTCCAGGTTCTAACACATTTTAATAACCCGCCTCAGTTGGTATTTGACTGTATCAAACATTGAATTTAAATTATGATGCCTTGGGGCTTGTAATTAATTGACGACACTCGTAATGAATGTGATTAAAGAATAATTAATAATTTCACACTGAGAAAAGACATCAAGAAGGAAGAAGCACATTTGCTCAACTGAAAACAGATTCATCACATTGCACACACACACACACACACACATACACACACACACACATACACCTGGAGATCCATAGTTTCCAAATGGTGAACTGAGCTGGCTGTTTTAGATCATATAAATACACAAATAGTGTTGGAAAGACACCCTCAAACCTTCAATTTAGAGCTGGGGACTTAAAACCTGGACTTAATTATGTCTGGATCAATCCCAGGTTTCAAATCTCAAAAACAAGGATTTATAAAATTGCTTTAATACATGCAAGAACAAGTCCCAGTTTTAATTAAAGAAAAATGTAGAAGAAAATTAAAAACTATGATAGCGACAGGGAGGACTGACATGCTCTTACACCTTGAATATTCAGTAAGTCTGCTTTTTCACTGTTTCTGCTCATTTATAACACAAAACAACATTTATTTTACTGATGAAGATCCATCATGCCCAAGGAGGGATTTTTTTTACTTCATAGTTGGAATTAGTAAACAGAAAAAGGTTTTTAAAGTTCCAAAATAGCTTGTTATTTTTTGTATATCGAGACGACACGTGGCCATAGCTCAAAACTCAGTGACTTTATTCAACCTGAGAGAAGAAAGATGTTGAATTTTTCTTTGCTATTTGCATCTTGAACATGAAACTGCTTCCACAAGGGCCATTATCTTGATTTGTATCTGGAGAGAAGGGACGGTACAAGTGCTAATTTGCTCGATTCACAAAACACACGGCTCAGCACTTCTCAGGTTCTTTACTTATTAACTTTTACTTGTATGCTGTCACTACATTGTATTCAAGCAAACTCCTGGAGGATCTTCGGAAGGAAACTTCCGGCTAAAAGCAGCATACAAGATAGTCAGTTCTGATACTGCATCTATGCTGTGTACTGAATGTATTCTACCGAACTTTAACCATGTGGCTGATATAGCTACAAAAATTGGTTTGAATTGAAACTTTTAAGCTAATAGCTGACGTAATGAGGCTATATGTCAATGCTCAGGTTGTTAATACTTCCTCGTGATGTAAGAAAGCGACCACATTTATGTCACTACAACTAGATTAGCGAAAGGAAACACGCAGACGCAATTACTGGGCTGCAGGCTGTGAATTCCAAACTTGAGTGTGACACAAACTAACACTCTATTTTCAGTATGTTTAGCACCTTGTGATTTCTCAGCCTTTCCTTGTGCTGCGATTGGAAAGAAGGAGCGGGAATAGATTATGCATGCAAAGAGATGCGTGGGGAAAAGTGAGTAGAAGGTGAAAATGAGAATGCTTGTCTGGGTTCCAATGGGGCCTTTGCATCGCAGCGATGTTACACAACATCAACGCAGATGTCTCACCCGGGTGTCAATTTGCGCTCGCAGCGGCAGCAAGAGGAGTAATCCCGTTCGATTTAATAACGCCCATCAATAACACATCAACGATGAGAGACGGTATCAAAATCTGAGAGTTTTTGTCATAACAGGACAGAAGGATAGAATGTTTAGACATTGGCGGTTTAAAAAAAAAAAAATAGAGATCAGAGACTGAAGGAGTCTTGTTGAAAAGAAAATTGTCAAAGCAGGACAGAGAAACATACCTGGGGCTTTGATGAGAGTCACACAGGCGGACGCTGTGCTCATTGTATCCTCTGGTTGTGGCAATATTATGTCTTTTTCTTCTTTGTTGCCTCCATTTGGCTTGAGGGTGTCTGTTACGAGTCGACCAGATTCTTTTGCTGCTCTTTTCTGGCTGATGAAACCACCGCCGGGGTTCATAGGGTTGATATTGGTCTCTTGTGGAAGCCCAGAGCTCCATTTCCTGGCAGCTGGTTGTGTCACGGTCTCCTTGCATGGCTCAGTGTGTCCAATCGTATTGCCATACCAGCTCAGCGGCCTGTGCGGCCTGTCCGATCTCCGTCCAACAGCCTTTGAGGAAACCTCTGAGGAAGCAGGTGCTGCTATTGCGGGGGAGTTACTCACAAACAGACTCAGTGTAGATCTGTGCACTGTACCGTTTTTCTCTAGCTCTGCAGTCATTGCGTTCGGTGCCACAGCTGAGTTTTGTCTAGAATTCACTGTGTGATGTGACGGTGCTGTATCTCTCAGTGGGGGGTTTCCTTGACTCCATGTGCTGTTGTTCTGATACAGTCCCTCCGTGTAGCTGTGTCTATACTCTGGATGGCTACACCGTGTCAGAGCCGGACTGTAACTTTCCCTGTGCTCCGTCACTTTGATGATGGTAGCTTTTCTTCTGTGAACCACTGTGTCCAAAGCATAGTTAGTTGGTGGCGTCCCTGCCTTTCTGGCGCTCGGACCAGGGCTAGACACCACCCTCTTCTCCGTCACCTTCACGATAGTGGCCTTCCTTTGCACCGTCACGTGCCCAGGGTTCGGGTTCATTGTGGAATGGTGGTTAATGGGAGGAGAAGGAGATCGACTGGACTGGGAGGAGGCGGTGGAGGTGCCAGAGCCGGGAAGACTGGAAGATCTGCAGACTTTTCTGGAGGAGATGGTGATGGACGAGAAGCCGGTTCTGCCCTGAGGGATGAGCGTCGTTACAGCAGAACTTGTTTGTATGTGAGAAGGCTGCGCGCTGTTTGTTTCGCACAAAGGGACGATTGCCTTCACAGGCAGGGAGCTGCCTGGCCTGCGCAAAGGAGTGTGCGGCTTACATGGCACTGTGAAGTTTGTCCCCTGTGGCAGAGTGGGTGGTCTGTAGAGATCAGCAGAAGTTGCTCGATTCAGAGGAGAATGCTTGAGGGCCTCGGCGCTTGTCGTTTGTGTCAGCGGGGACTTTGTGTTGGGGACTGAGCTGGTTCCTGTGGGGAGCTCTTTGGACTTACAGCCTCCAGGGAAAGCTAACACCCTGTTGGTATTCCAGCGACTCTTCAGAGCTTGCCAGCCTGCAGGTCTCTCGCCTCCTTTGGAAACCAGATTCTGCTTTTCAGGCACCTAAAGCATGTAGATAAAACAAATTTTATATGACAAATGACCTCAATCAAGCATGGGAACTCCCTGCTCACCCCTTTGTTGGTGTGAATATCATAATCTGAATGTTTTACCATGATCAGTACCACATAGCACATGCTGTACATTCTTCATGCCAAATTCAACTCAAGTTGCAAATGCAGAAATGGAGCGTAACCTCATTTAATATGGCATGAGATATTGACAATATGACATCTCAGTAATGCTACTTTTCACCAGCAGGTCAGCTGTCTTGTATTTCTTGGGGGCTCTGCTGTTTGTTCTTCAGTCAGATGACTCTCCCCATGCTTGACACTGCGAATGCCCTACCAGCAATGGAAGCAGCGGCAGCCGAAGCCAGCACACAGCGTGACTTATCCCTCACAGAATAACAATGAAACTCTATCCTCAATAGAAACCAAGAGGCGAAAAGTAAAGATTCAGGTCCTCTGGGCGAGAGGGTCCTGATGGTGTTTACGGACCATGGAGAGATACTGATATGTCCCTGTTCCAAACTCCAGCAGGTTTTAGACGTGACATCCCTCCCTGATCCCTCATTTAGCAGTGGAGCATGAAGTGTGAGATTTTAACGTTTCTATTTCCATCCTTGGAGAGTGTTTAATTTTCAAAACAGCTCTGACCATGGTTCAGCACGCCCTGTGGCTACAATGAATTGCTTTGGAGAATGCAATAGTTTCCCAGAGAAAAAAAAAACAACAACACTTGCATGTATTTATGATCAAAGTCACATGTGCACAAAATCACAGATCAAATTATATCTAATTATGATAATTATATAATGGAAATGATGGTTGCAGGCAGTTTGAGTTTTCCAGTCACAGCTTGATACATCGAATGTTGATGTAGTTTTGTTAGTTTGTAAAAAATGTCATGGCTTCAGATCATGAGCAGGCGAATCAGTTATTCTTGAAGAGTGACCACATGACAAACTAAGACTATATTGAATCTGTATAATAAGTAGATTTGGAAACTCAAATTGTTATAGTTTAAAAAACCATTAAAGATACGCTTACTAACGTGAACCACATTAACTTTATATGTAATCTTGTCTGATCCCTCTCATAATGTATTGGTACAGCCAGAGGGTCGCCTGTAGCCTGCAGGCCAAACCAGGTTCAGGTTTGCTTTAGACACATGCAGTCTATGCAGGCAATGCATTTTGAAGGCATAAGGACAGTGACATTTCTGTTGATTCACAAAGCAAATAAGTCTCTAATACAGAGCACTTCCCTGCACAGTGATCTCTTTGTTTTATGTCTGACCTTATTTAACTGAAACTCTTTTTATAGAAGTGTTTTTAGGTTTCACACAGTAGTCTTTTTGTGTGTGCATCTTCTATTCCTTGAGCTAAACTGAGGATTTCTTTGTATAAATGTGTAGCTTATAAAAAACATATATAATAATCAAGACATCTTGCTGATAATATACATAGGTAGAAGTCCAGGCAACAAACAGAAGTTTATATCTCTCATATAAGATTATACACGTTGTAAACTTTAGAGTCAATTCAAACTAATTGGATGGTCAAATGTGCTATCGATTTAAAAGCAGCATCCTGTGAATTGGTGTTAAAATCTTACCTTCCCAAGCTTCAGAACACATTATGTAAGCATGATACTGGGATTAGAAGAACCAATTTCCTCTTGTTGTCTAGACAGTCATACTCTGCTTGTTCTCACCCACACAAGCCATTTACATTTTTTCCCCCCTAACTTTCCTCCTTTATGTTTCCAGTGCTCAGTTGAAACAAAAAGAAAGCTGTTATCAGTTACCTGTTTATCAATAGGAGAGGTCTGATCAGGCGTCTGCCACGTCTTTGTACCCGAAGCACTCGGACTGGTGTGACTTCTCTCCCCCACTCCATCTACGTATCAGGGCAAAACAAATGGCACACTGTCGCATTCTCTCACAGAACACACGCTCGCTCTCTGGCTTTGACACATACAAACACAGTGTGTCGTGGCGGTGTTGACACTGTCAATAATTGACGTTGGCACATTAAAGTGAATCTTGCAACCGCCGCAGAGCTTCATCTCCGCTTCCCTAGGAGACCTCGAAACTTGACTAGTTTGCCTCTCAGCCCTGACTGCTGCACTGGCTGCTTGTCTGGCTGCATTTCCACCTGCTGCTGTTACCATGGTGACAGGCTTTCACTTCGGGATAACCCTTAAACGCTATGTGCATAATCTATGGCGTATTTTTGTTGTTGTTGGTGGTGTTTTACGGAGGGGGAAAACGAGACAAGGTGGAAATGACACCACTTTGCAAACATGATTACAGTGAAAAACAG
>OMNM01031865.1:17287-28273 GCA_900302745.1 Parablennius parvicornis
TAACATCCCAAAATGGCCCCAGGCCCGTCCTGCCCCTCGTGCCCCACTCGGGTAGGAGGCGGGGACCGGTTGGCCGAGGAAGGCCACCACAGTGACCGCAGCTCCACATGCACAGACTGCAGGCCAGGAAGAAGAAGCCAGTGATTTATCCTGCTCCTGTGTATGGAGGTCTCAATTCAGGAGATATGTGCAGCAGCAAGCTGGTCTTCACCTCTCACTTTTATCCACCTTTATAAGCTGGATGTCTGCTGTCAGCCTGGCTCATGCAGTACTAACTGCTTGATCCACTTAAGGCAGAGGGCCGGTCCTGGACCGTTGGTGGTTGACTTGAGATAAGCATATCTGGCAATGCGAGAGTTTCGATATCTCATAGTGAGACATCCAAACAAATGCTATGAATGAGAACTATAGGTTACTTAACGCAACCCTGGTTCTCAGAGTAGCATGAGTGAGATGTCTCACCAGACAACCCTTCTTGCTCGGCGAAGCGAGAAGAGGTGCTTATTTTGAGTGACGCTGCGTAGCAAACGCAAGCTACTTAAGGGTAGGTGGCTCCACCCCCGACACAAGCGTCGCGATCACCAGCCAATCAGAATTGGCGTGATGAGATAAATGCGTCTGAAGGCATACGCAGGGGGCGTATCCCATATTGAGACATCTCACTCATGCTACTCTGAGAACCGGGGTTACGTTAAGTAACCTATAGATTTATTAGTCCCTTAAACGATTGAATGGAATCGGCCCCTGCAGAACTGGAGCAGTTTGTAACCTAAAGCTGTGCAAGCATGAAGCTCTACAATGCTTCTGCAGTGGCTTCATGAAGATTTCAGAAAACGACATGGAAATGAACATCTTTATAAATTTTGTTGGTATTTGCACAATTATTTTTGAAATTGAGTCCTTGTTCCCTGATAATAATGGCTGAAAAAGGTAAATTTGCTCAAATGTAGAGATGAAACAGGAAAGTGTTTTGTTTCTTTTTATCTGTTTGGATTCCTTAAACTGAATTTTTACAAGTGTGGCCTCCTTCTAACCTAAAAAAAAAAACTGAATTAGCTGTTCTGCTGGAATGTGTGACCTACTTAAGAGAATAAATGGCAGCTAAACCTTGACAAAACAGCTGCTAATTTTAGCTGCTTGACCACAGCATTATTATTGGGATTAAAGGATTCTTTTCATTTTAGTCAGATGTTATGTCACTAAACAAAACAAGTCTCTATATCCTCACTCATCTCTTTTAATATCAACAGCCGAGATCTGTTGTCTCCCTAGCTGGAAATGATTCTACATGTATTTGTTTCATGTTACACCTTCTCACAAGTTCATGTATGAACGTTTTTTCTTTTTTTAATCAATAGTGTGTCTAATAATAGTGTGTCTGTTTTTATGGTACCATTTCTGTTCTGATAACCTTGAAAGGATTATGTGTTTAAATAATGAAAATTCATTATTTAATTAAAGCTGAAAACCTCCGATTTAATGTCACCATAAGAGAAATGGCCTTTTGAAATTAAACCTTTTACTTTGTAAATTACTCGGAATCAAAACACTAGAACCGGATTCTGTCAAAGACAGACTTTTTCTACTGGACCTTTACCCTTAAAAAAGACTTTTAAAAAAAACCTAAAAGATAGTAATTCATGAGAACTGTGTTTCTTAATGAAGTACCCTAAAATCCAAGGGCAAGTGTCCCCTGAAAACATGAGGACAAATGGAGGATCAGTTGATACTGAATGAACCAAACATCAAATATGTTATGGAAGAAACACTTTTATTGAAAAACATATAACTGAGTCAATATAAATAAAAAGATGTAACCTGCAAGGAATATCGCACCTGCTTCAAAAAACAATGAAATGACAGAGGACAATCTTTTGCTCAACCTAGTCCTACACATTTTTGATTACTATCATGGTTTCCGTTTAATTACACAAAAAAGTTGGGAACGCTGAAGTCCCCTGTGTGCCTCCTCTCATTAAAAACCCACAGTTCACCCCCTAAGCAGGCTAAAAAAATCAACCAATTTGCCACGCTCATCAGGACGGGTGAATTATTTCAGAAAATGTCAAATTTAACCCCCGCAGTGCCAAATATGCCTTGTAGCACATACCCCTTACCTAAATCCAACAGAAAGTCCACAATTGGCCTTTCAAAATAAGTTAGATTTCCGCCAAAAAAGGCCTTCAATGCTATCTCCTCTGAGGACGATTATCACACCAGCTCAATAACTCAAAACATTTTTGAGTTATGGAGCGGTTTCCGTTTCATTACACCTCAAAGTTGGGAAAGTCGAAGCTCCCTGTGTGCCTCCTCTCATTAAAAACCTACATTTCACCCCTTAAACACGCAAATAAAAAATCACCAAATTAACCACGCTTATCAAGACAGGTGAATTATTTCAGAAAATGTAAAAATTAATCCCCACAGTGCCAAATGTGCTCTGTAGCGCCACCTAGAAACACTAAAACAGCCACCACGCCTCATAGGAATGTCGTAGGGAGATCAAACCAAAACTGAGTTGTTCCTTTCGTACCGGGTTCAAAACACAATGAAATGACAGAGGAGACCCTTCTACTCAAAACTGCTGAAAAACATTTTTGAGTTATGGAGCGGTTTCAGTTTTATTAGACCTCAAACTTGGGAACGCCAAAGCCCTCTGTGTTCCTTTTCTCGTTAAAAACCCATTTCACCCCTAAACACACTCAAAAAATCCTCTAATTTCCCACACTCATCAAGACAGGAATATTATTTCAGTAAATATAAAAATTAACCCCCAGAGTGTGAAATGTGCTCTCTAGCGCCACCTAGAAACATGAAACACTAAATGGGCCACCACCGCCCGTGGGAATGTCAATGTTGCGGCTCTAAAACTATGGAATGATCTGCCGCAGCACCTTAAACAGGCCTCTTCTCTGTCTGTTTTTAAGTCTCTTCTTAAGACCCATCTATTTTCCCTGGCCTTTTACACCGAGTAAAGACATTGACTCTATTTCTTTTAATGTGTATCTTGACTGATGTTTTATGCTTCTTAATTTATAATTGTATTGCATGTTTTGTGTCCTTTAATTTGTTTTTATGTTTCCAATGTATTTATTACCTCTTTGAGCGGTTATGTATTTCATTTTTCTTCTGCACAGCACTTTGGTCAGCTGTAGTTGCTTTTAATGTGCTTAACAAATAAAGTTGGATTGGATTGGATTGGATAAAACGGCCACTATGCCATATAGGAATGTCGTAGGGAGATCAAACCACAACACATTCGTTCCTCTCATACTGGCTTCAAAACACAATGAAATGACAGAGGAGACCTTTCTGCTCAAAACTGCTGAAAAACATTTTTGGGTTATGGAGCGGTTTTTGTTTTATTAGACCTTAAAGTTGGGAGCGAAGTTAAGATGGTGACTTACTGTTCTTTACATGTGTATTACACAACAAATTACACTGACATCACACATTTCCTATGAAATGGGTCAGAAGCCATGATTGGTTAAATGGAATAAAATCATTTTATATAACATATATACAAACACTTAAAAAAACCCTCAATGAATCAACCTATATCAACTAACTTCATAGTACATGAAATATTTACTCAATTACTCATTTCATGTTTATTTTCTTCTCACACAATATAAGGTAAATGTCTGTTCTTGTATGTTGACTCTAAACTTGTAATCTGGAATTATTGTCAAGACACTGTGTTCTTTATTGGAGTGTGTAAATCACAGAGATGTATATCACAGTTCTACCATAGATTTATTTGAAAAAAACAACAACACCACACTTCTTCAAAAAACTAACTGTAGATTCAAAAACAAAAGATTGAACATGTCAAACACAAGGAGACCGGGAGGAAGAGCTGCGACCACACAAGGCCAACCTGGGCGTCCAGACCCATGTTGGTCCTGATGGTCTGTTTCACCTGATGTGTCAAGTTTGTTTTTTGAAAAATAGCTTATCCTTTCAAGAGCCAGAAAGAGAGTCATTCCTTTAAGCCACTGAGATACACCACAGTGTCCCTCCATGAACGAGCAATGCATCATTTCACCTCCAGGAAACATACATTGAGTAAATACTTGACATTGTTAGAGAGTGAGAAATTTTGAGGATAGATATTAAGAATACACAGTTTTGGCCTGAGAGGTACCTGTTTTCTAATAATTGACTGCACAGATCCAAAACCTTTTCACAGAAGCATATAATGGACACTCCCACATAAACTTTTGCATTAGCTTTAGTGTCCACCCAGCTTGAAATTTTCCAACAAAACCTGTCAAAACATGTTTGGCATGTTGTCTGCTCATTTAGGTGCATTAACAGGTCAATACCTGTCCGCTCACATCAATTCATACACTTAGTACAGGACATGCACTCAGGACAGGTTCCCCTCACCAGAGGTTCTACTGTATTTACTGATTCTTTACAGACAACCTCAAAACCACACTGTCTACACAGGGACCCTTCAAACCACACCAGAGGCCTGTACTATGACGCTGGATTTTCTCTTATCGAGACAACTTCGAGGATTAACTCTGGGTTTTCCGTACTGCGAAACTCACTCACTTCTCACTGGGATAAATCACTCCGGTAACTGATGCTGAAAGTCTAACCTGTTCCCAACCCGGATTAAATGATGGTGATTGGTGCGCAGTGAACCTTTGCTGCGCAGAGCCACAGAGGAGATGAGAAAGTAATAGAGCGATCTTTTTGACATAACAAAATAAATCCTCGTCACTGAGGCTTCTTGACTTGTACCAAGTCTGTTCAGTTCCACAAAGGTAGATCTGGAATAATGAGATTAATGATCACACCTGATATAATTGCAGAAAAATGCCGTCACGGTGATTAATTATTATTCCAACACGAAAGTCACTCGCAAGAAAAACTCAAAACAATTGGATTGAAACTCTAAACAAACAGAAGAGCAGTGAGGAAGCTCTGCCCGACTCGTTTGTGCTGGAATAAAGTGGAACTGAGTATCACTGTGCCGTGCTGTTCGTCTATATCGAAGATTAATTAATATTGTATAATCTGTATATAATATGTATAATCTGATGAAGTCACATATCAACACTCGGGAATGTTCTGGCTTTGGCTGTAGCAGCAGTGTTGCTTTTAGTCTCCTGGATGTTTTTAATTCTTCATATTCTCAGAGAATATTTGATCTTTCCGTGATCTCTAAACTGCGCTGCAGAGTTTGTCCGTGCGTGTGATTGACCAGAGGCTGCAAACTCTGCAACTTTTAGGTGAACGCGCACAGGAACTTCTGAGTTAAACCTGCTTCGTAATAACAGTTATCATGATCGCGCATGTCTTGATAAGTCAACCCAGAAAACAGAGAGAGATACTGAATATGTTGATTACAGTTCGTAGTACAGGCCTCTGGACTCTGTAAACCAAACCAGACTGCGTTACCCAGCACCAGACAGTGTAAACAAGCACCAAGCCTTTGCTAACCAGCACCAGACTGGTTTTAACCAGGTCTGACTGTGTTGACCACCACCAGAGGCCTGTACTACGACGCTGGATTTTCTCTTATTAAGACAACTTCAAGGATTAACCCTGGGTTTTCTGTACTAAGAAATTTGCTCATTTCTCACAGAGATAAATCACCCTGGTAACTTATCTGAAACATCGGTATTAATGATCACACCTGATATAACTGCAGAAACATGAATTTATGAAAAGCAGAACTACTCGTGCCGTCGCGGTGATTAATTACTATTGAACACAAACTCACAAGAGAAACTCAGCCTCAAAACAACTGGATGGTAACTATAAACTAAAAGAAGAGTAGTGAGGAAGTTCTGCTTGAAATGTTTCTGTTGTAGCTAATAAAGTAAAACCGAGTGATCACAGTGCCGTGCTGTCCGTTTATATCGCCAATGAATTAATATCACATAATCTGATTAAGTAACACATTAACAAGTCAGGAATGTTCTGGCTTTGGCTGCAGCAGCAGTGTTGCTTTTAGCTGATGGATGTGTTTTAATTCTTCATATTCTCAGAGAATAATTGATTCTTCCATAATCTATAAAATGCGCTGCGGAGTTTCTCCGTGTGTGTGATTGATCAGATGCTGCAAACTCTGCCCCTTTAATATGTAAATCTGGGTTGAACCAGTGAGTTGATAACCTACTTTGTAATAACAGTTATCAGGATCACATGTGTCTGGATAAACCAAGAGATAGATTCTGGATATGTTTATCACGGTTTGTAGTATAGGCCTGTGGTTAAACCTGTGTGTAACCAGCACCAGACTGTAAACCAGCTCTGGTTACACACTGGTTAAAATACACACAAACAGCAGCTCCCTTTTCTGGTACAATGAGCAAAAGCAATTTTTTTTTTTTTAATAGATTTTAAAAGCACATCATCTTTGGAACCAATTTACAAAATTTAATAAACCAATTTATATTTTGATCCAATACAGAGGTCATGGCTAGTCTGTGAATGGCTTCTCCCTCTAACTGCCACATGTCATGACCAGGCTCAGGGCCACAACAAACATGGAAACAACACTGGCTGCCGCAGTGTAAAGTAAATGTTTGAACAACCAAAAATCTCTTCTGATCCAAAGAAAGTCTTAATGAAGGGATGTGATTGTCAGCATTATCAGTGGTGTCAGTGTTGGAGGATTGTAAATGGCGCACACTGCGTTGAGGTATGAAAACAGAACACGACGTGCATGAAAGCGTCATGGCTAGCGTGAGCAGCCCAAAAAAGGATGATGATGACGACATACGTTCACCTCTTGGAAATAAATTGGCAGTATGGAAATAGTTCAGATTCCGATGGAAAGACAGCTCAACAGACAAACCTCACGCTATGTGCAAACAGTGCCCGTGCGACTTAAAATACTCAGGAAACACAACGAACTTGGCTGGGCAGCTAAAGATGAAGCATGGGCTCGGCCCCGATGCTAGCTCCGCTGTAACTATGTCTGATGTCATGCCAGCTTTGACCAGTTTCTTTCAAAAATTGCTGAGCAACAACTCCAAAAAGAGTGATGAGTATCACAGGTGCCATTTCATATTTCATTTGTAAAGATATGAGACCTTACAGTGTTGTCGAGAACGACGGCTTTTGTGAACTACTACATACTCTGGAGCTGCATTAATAAATACCCTCGAGGCAGCACTTCAGTGAAACTTGCATACTGAGACTGTACAGTGAAGTTAAAGATAAAGTTAAATGTGAGTTATTGCATGCAGTCAGTCATCACACAGTCGCTTATCACTACAGAGGGATGCATGTCCTGTACAACTATGTAACTGTGACCTGTCATTATATTGACCACTGGCAAATGAACTGTGACCTGTCATTATATTGACCACTTGCAAATGAAGAATTATGTTCTTCAGGCACGGATTATGGATGGAGTTAATCTTGGCATGGTTTTGGAGGAGTGGAACATAGCGAACAAAAATCCTGCACTTGTAACAGATAACGTCAGCAACATGTCTGTCGTCGGAGTAGAGGCAAATCTGTCACCACTTATAAAATGCTTCGTACATACTATAAACTTGGCCTCACAGAAAGGTCAAAAATGTGCTGGTGCTGCACATCTTCCTCTGCAGAGATAGACGAGTCGTGTCATTTTTTCACCACAGCAAGATGGCAACCTCTGTTTTGAGAGAGAAGCAGAAGTTACTCAGACTTCCAGAACACAAACTAAAACAATACGTGATAACATGCTGGAACAGTTAATTTGAAATGTTAGAGTGGTTTCTGGAACAACAAACTGCAGTGTGTGTTTCACTACTGGACAAAAAACTGAAGAAAGGAGCAGATAACATTCATACACTCAGTGAAGGAGACATCACCACAGCTGAAGACTTCATTAAACTACTTGGACCAGTGAAGAGCGCCACCACCATAATGTGTTAGGAAGAGCTAGCCCACGGTATCTATGATTGCACCTCTCAAAGCCAAGTTGTTGGAGCATTTCAGTATCTCAGAGGAAGACTCCACTTTAGTAAGAGAGATGAAGCACACAATGTCCCAGGAGCTTCAGCAGCAATATGTCAACGTGTAGTAATTCCTGCAGAGAGCATCTGCCTTAGGAATGGCAGCTTCTTAAACCTTTTGTCTAAGTGATGATGAGAGAGATGCAACTTTCCAATGTCTTGAACATGAGGCTGCAGAGCTATGGGACCAAAAAGTAAGATAATATTTTTGTTTGTTTATTTGTGGTAGAAAAACTATTATTCATGAATGACATATCCATTACTTTTTTTATTGTTGACATAATTTACATTTTTTTTGTGTGTTTGTTTTAATTATCTACAGAAGGGTACAGGTTGAGAATGCACCTATTCACTCATCTGGTGACCAAACTACTGATCAACCTGACTTGGTGACTGCATCCCAGGTTCAAGGCACTGGACAAGGTGCGTGTTCCCCTTTTGTGAAAAGTGTTTGATTCAATGTTATAATGTAAAGTATGTGACTTACGGTAATTAACAAAAAGTGTTTGAAGTGTACAAACAAGATATTTTGCCCACTGAAATATGAAAATTTTGTGTTCTGTGTCATTATGTCCATGCTTCCAAAAAGTCAAAGGCACTTGAGGATCTCTTTGGTGACACTTTCTTCACTATGGACCCTAGCCAGATTGTCAAGACCTCTAGAGAGCTAGCCCATACTGAGGTTGCCAAGTATAAAAGCAGAGCATCTGTGATCCTGGGAGGTAGTGTGTTAGAGTCGCGGAAAAGTCATCAGACTGAGTTTCCCTTCCTGGCAAACCTTGCCAAAACATATATCTGCATTCCTGGTATCTGAGTGTGTATTTAGCACTGCAGGTGACACTGTGCATTCAGAGCACAGTGTTTTGTCTCTTGAACATATTGATCAGCTGAGTTGTTTTTTTTTTAAGAAAAACCATTCAAAGAAGGAAACGGGAGGACAGTTGTAGAGTAAAAGCCAAAGAGCTGTCACCACACCACACTGATTATCACATGCAAAGGACTTTGTTGAAGTATTTAAGTAATACAAAATGCTCTAAGAATGTCTGGAATTGTTTACATTTTTTAGTTCCAAATTTTTCTCCAGCTGAAATTTCTTATTTTGTTTTGGCTAAGAAAAATGTTTATCCCAAGAAGTAGTGAATAGCAGCTATGATGCAGGATGAGTGAACTGCATTTGGAAAATTAGGTTAAGGAGCGACCTTGGTTAAGTTCTGAAAAAAGTGTTTTGTTTGAAAAACGAAAAAGTGGTTTACACAAAAATCCTGCTTTAATTTATATAAAAGGACTTGAAGCTCAAACCTAACGTTACAAATTGTAACGAAAATCTCTGCCTACCCAACTTTAGATGCCACCGGACACAAAGGGTTTTTCCAGATCTCCACTGTGGCCAGAGTTTTCAGGAATCACTGTTTGTGTTGAGTTGTAGCTGCGTTTCTGTATAAATGCAAGGTCCAAATGAAGAGAAATATCACTGCTTGGCAAATACCCGGGTACGTGTAAATGTGTCCTCAGCCTCTCCCTGGATCGTCACACACATGAGCAGTTGAAGGTTTTGCATCAGGTTTGAGTTTTTTTTCTCCTCACATGAGTGATAATTTAAAAAACTAGTGCTGTCAATCGATTAAAAAAATTTAACTAATTAATTGCACAATTTCTGTAATTAATTGTAATTAATTGCATTGTTTTTCTACTGAAGACCAAAGCTTGTAAAGGATATTTATTGAAGGAAAACCACAGAATTAATGTGGACTCAACACACAGAGACTATATTTAATTTCAAAGACTAGATTTATAACGTGCTTTTAGCTTTGTGTGAATACAGTTTCTCTCCAACATTAGCAAAATAATATAAACATAAATTTATTAACTAATAAACATCTGACATGACTCTGTGTTTTGTCAGAATGTAGGTCCACTACTTTGAGAATGTGAATAATTCTAGAAACAAAGTTGTGAACTTATTACATGAACAATGTGGCAATAATATACTGTAATATCCACACAGACACACACTCATACACACACACACACACACACACACACACACACAAACAAGCACACACCAGCGGACGCTTGCACACACATACACATATAGCGGACGCGCACGATCACACACTGGCAGACGCATACACAGCCAGTACACCGGCGAGTCAGAGAAAGAGGAGAAATTAACATTTTACCTGCAAGAATTTCCTCCAGTTATAGCAGTTTAAAGCAAAACTTTGTCTTAATATTATTCCACTCGTCAACTACTGCTCGTTAGTCACGGTGCTGCGCTCATAAGCTGCACAGGCGGCTTCTCAGGTAAGGGAGTGAAAAAAAAAAAAAAAAACAGAAGTAAACAAAACAGTGTTAATTACGTAAAAAATGTTTAACGAATTAAACGTTTTAAATCAATTAATTTGATTAACGCCTTATTTTTGACAGCACTAAAAAAATCATAACAGACATGACTCCTTCACGCGGATCTCGTAGTGCAGTTCCTATCTAACGTGACGTAGTGTCTGTAGTATTGATGCGAGGACTCTCACCACTTTATGGGGGTCGTTATGATGGTTGTCCATACAGTGTTTCACCAGCTCCTGCTGGTCCAGGTTTCTGGCCCCACAGAATGGACATGCAAATGTTGATCGGTTTGGAACATTTCTGTAAAAGGAACGACACAACGGAGAAGATTTTAACCAGACTGAGTCCACGTGTATGAACACGCACACGACATGGGGAGAGCATGTTTCAGTTAATGTACCTCGGTATGGGCTGAGAAGTTGGGACCACGGGAACAAACTTAGGGCAGTTCGCCATCTGCTCCTGCACTTTGGAGCAGGAAGCAACATGGGACCTCATCTTTACTAAAGTCACCTGAGCAGGCGTGCGCGCACACACACACACACACACACACACACACACACACACACACACACACACACACACACACACAAAGAGTAAGGACTCCCGGGATCTGTACCGGGGGACGAGCTCTGTTACGGGGGTCGGGGGTTGTGGGGAAGTTACCTTC
>OMNM01031869.1:5465-17535 GCA_900302745.1 Parablennius parvicornis
GGGGTGAATACAGAAATAAAAGAAGAAAGGCCCCTTGGCAGTGTGACAGCTTTGTGTAGAGCGTCTGCTATCTCATTCCCTCTGCAAGAAGCTGGATCAGTTTCCAGGGAAGGCTGAAGGCTGAGCGATTAATGACGTTGGTTCTGATCTAAAGATAGACGCTGCACGTTCAGGAGAGGAAAGTGACACTGTTCAATGCGTCTCGCAGTGCTTGGAGAGCAAGAGGATTGAAGTTCTTCTTCTTAAGATATAAAGCATTAGTTGGTTCACAACATCAATTTAGAGTGCATGACACCCAAAAAGTCTAAAGTAATATAAAAGTATTCACATAATAAAAGGTTTACGTCATTCTGCTGTCATCTGCTAGTAAACAACTATGAACAGCGAGTGAAAATGTAAGCTTTATGATTTTATTTGTTTGTTTTGATTGATTTTATGATGCACAGGTGTGTTGGCGTATGAAAATTTTGTTGTACTTGCTACAATGTAGGTATGTGAAGAAAAATTAAGAAGTCAACCAAATTGAATGCAACATGCTGGAAAGAGCAGGGAAAACAAAACAATGAAAATGACACGAAAACCATTCAGATATCTTAACAAATAAGGAATTTATTGGAAGAAGTTCACTAATTAGTGCAACTGTCTTAAAGGTAATTAGTGCACAAATCTGTGACCAAAAAAACCCCCAACTTTTTACTTATAAACACTTGTAGTTTCTTTAATAATCAAGATATTTCATTGAAACTTTGAAAGAAGGTGTGTCTCTTTTTTCTCTTCAATTAGAAACTAATAATAATATACATTTCATGTATGTGCTTGGTCTTGAATATATTTGATGGTATTAAGATTGGAGCTGCCAAACCCATACGCATACTCCCAGGTCTGGAATGTTGCACTCATATGCCATTGTTGGTTTATTGTCTATGGTTTAGAAAAGGCATTAATTAAGATTAGTAATAAATACTGTAGTCGTTGACTAAACAGAATGTGTCTTACCTACCTCACATCATTAAATCATTGGCAATTAAATCTGTTGCTAAGGCATAGGAAGACATGTCATAGTCAGTGGCTTCATCGTAAGATTCATCTTCTGACCAGTATGCAACAACATACTTTTTTCTCTTGGACTTTAAGCTTTCTATTTTTCCATTGTATAAGATCTGCTGATCCTCTTTGTACCGGAGATGGTAAATGTGGTCACCAACAGATTTCCCTGTGAGGTTTGTGACTTGTTCCAGTTTCTAATGGTCAAGGTCTGGAAACTCTGTTGATAATTGTTCAACAGAAGTTTTTTTCATTCTCCGTTCTAATTTGTTTCTTTCCATTATCTCCTTCATTTTATATTTGTCTGCCTGTTTTTTTGCCATCACCTTTATTAGATCATTCTGCTTTAGTTTCTTCTTCTTCCTTTGCAGTCGCCGAAGTTTAACAGCCTTCTTCAACATGGCGTCTCGTTTTATTTTTGGCATCTCATCAAGATAAGCAACTGTGTGATTCCTCTGGGTTCCCAACTTGGAAGACAGGAAACACAGAAAACCATTTGGTGATTTCTTCTGTGCTGCGCTAAACATCCCCATGATTTCCTCAGCATCCATGTTGTGGGCCTTGGCTGATTTTGTTTCCTCCATCAACACTTTGGTGACATCAATAGTGAACTATTTCTGATACCGACGATCCAGGACTTCAATGATTGCAGCAAGGCAGGCGCGCATCATGGTGGTAAACATGCTGGCATCTTTTGGAGGTTGCCTCAGGGCTTGGAGTGTGTCATCAGAGGCATCAAGTTTCTCTCCAAAGAAATCTTTATTGATCTTGAGGAGATCTAATGGTTCATGCATGTTTTTGTGGCTAGTGATCACACCTTCCACCAACGAGATACCTTCAACGAGATCTGTATGGTCTTCAGTTCCTCTATAAAACTTCTTCATCCATGGCCCCGTCAAAAACTTGCCAACAAGCCCCAATACTTGGATTTGAATTTCGCCTGCCAAAGAACTGTAATCTTTTAGAATGGATCTAATGGGTAGTTGCATCAAATCCCAATGTGGTATTTGCATTTTGAAGAACTGCCTCAGCAGTTTAAATTTCTGCAATGGCCCCCAGCTTTCAAACCATATTTTCCACACTCAATCCATGAGGAATTTCTTGCAACGTCACACCATTATGAATAGAAAATTTCTCAGTTAGTTTTGGAATGTTGTTTGTGGGAACTTGGCTTTCCATTGCATCAAATGTAGGATTTCCCTTCTGACTTAAAGATTTTTGACGCACTTTACATTTCCTGAACTTTCTCCTCAAGAACGAGATGATTTGTTTTTGTAATTGCAAAATGTTTTCTTCCTTTTCTGCAAGCCTCTTCTCCAGGTTCACAATTGGCTCATCAGTTTCGTCATCCTCCCAAGCCGTCAATTCCAATTTTAAAAATTTCCTTGACTACTTATAATACTTTTTTATTTGACTGTTTCTTTGTTAGTGAACTTATTATTTATTGAGCACTTGAATCGCCTGCCTCAGTTTTGTAATGTTCAATTTGCTGATTTTTTTCTTTAAAGTTTCTGGTTCAAAAGTTTAATAGACGTTCTATTCTTTTGTTTCATTCTTATGGCAATTATCTGATCCCTCTACATTCTTACTGTTTCTTTCTGACATCATGAAGAATTTTCTTTAACAATTTACAGTTATGACACTTGGCAAGCTGTCTTGTTGTCTTGTTCATTGGTGACTTGGATACAAAGGGTTTCACTAATAGCTTTGGGCTTGCCACTTTATTGTGTAAATCATAACTGGGAATCATCAACTCAGGAGGATGCAGGGGAAATTTTATCTTGGCAGATATGAATAAATGTCTGAAATTCTGTCTCCTCTGTAAGCTTTTGAAATGTTTCCAGTGTTGCTGACACTATCCTCTTGATGCCAGCATCTGAGTACTTAGACTGGCGCATATCTGTTGATGAACCAGTCGGGATGAGTGGCAGTAATTCCTCTACCGTCCTTGCCCAGATTGAGTCTCACCGACATGCGTACAAGTACAAAACATAACCATTCCGGACATAGCCATCTGAGGGTAGCTGGGAGAAGTGGTCCAGAAGAGGCTGCTTCCCGATTCCTGGATTCTCGGGTGAGGGAGGTTGCTTCTTCTTCTGAGGCATCTTAAAAAATAAAATACAAATAAAGAATTATGTGTATTAATCACAACTAATACATATGAATACCAAATAATTAACTTCGATATCCAGAGGTGGAATTGCTGAGAAATAATCCATATATGTTAAAATAAAAAATAAATAAAAATATATCAGCAAACAGACACTTTTTTTTTTTTTTACAATGATATTTCAAGAATATATATGCATTGGCGTAATGAATGTTTGTTGAGTTTATATTTATTGTATTATTCACTTTTTAATCCATATACATGTTTATTTTAATAACCTGGTAAATGTGTGTCATGTATTTTTTATTATGTTTGTCACTAACAAATCAAATCCTTTCCCTGTTCCTATTACCCCTCCCCTTCCTCTTACTGCTCAGTCTGACAGAACTTTTGTTCTGAATCATAGAAAGTTATGAAACTTTGGGATTAGAAAGTCAAAATTAATCAAAAAGACATCATCTTACCTTTCAAAAATGTCTCTTTATCGGTTGAAGTGGTTTTTATGTGTTGAAGTCGAGCACATTTTAAATACATTCCAGTGATGGTCTCAATGTTGACGGAAGTGGAAAATTCAAAATGCCGGATGATGAGGGGTTTCCCGACTATGTCATGTGAGGGAATCCCGAGGGATTCTGCGACACTTTCGAATCAGAAAGTATATTTTCCGGAGAAGACAGCACCTCACTGCTCAAATGCGGAATATATGAAATAAAGTTGTGATTCTCAACCATCGCCATCTTGGCTGAGACGTCACGCAAAGGACACCGACCAGCGGCCAAAGGCAACTGGCCTATGGGTCACTTCAGTGAAGACATTTTCCCTCCGAGGGTGAAGAAGGGACTAATAATAAATTGATACTGGTCATCAATCTATCCTGTATTTCTACTGTTCTACAATGACAACAACAAGGCGGACTACCTGCTCCAGGTGGTTTTGGCTGCTGTTGACAGGGTCTCAGAAATGCAATCATCATCATCATCTTCATCATCATCATCATCATCATCATCATCATCATCAATTCCATAGACCTTCACTGCTGTAAATGTTGAGAATTTTAAAATGTGTGCTGCAGCTCATCAGTAAACCTTACAGGAAGCACCAGTTCACTGCGATGTCTTCACTGGCTACAGGTACAGGGAGGTAACCAAGTTACAGTGTTACACTACCGCACTTATCTCTGTATTATATCAAAACATTAGATTTTCTGACATTTTAAATATATATTTATCTGATATCTGTTGGTAGATAAACAAATAAACAGGCTTCCTTCATGCTTCAGGGGTTTCCAAAATGAGAGGAACAGCAGGATGTGATCTGAAGACACCTGAGTGAGGAGGTCAAATGTCACGGGCGTATCAGGGGAGGTAACAAACCAGCTCCAGGTGCTGGACATTGTTGTTGAAAAGCTTTAAACTGCTTTAAATGAGGATGAGGCTGTACAACAGGAGTAAACAGTATGAGAGCAGGGACACGTGGGGTCATCGTCCCATGTTCACAAAAACTGGCCTTTTCCAACACCTCAGTTTATTGGGTTTCATCATCATGACAATGATTTGTTGTTTAGTAATACATCATCCATTAATCCATCTTCTATACCCATTCTTTATGGGCAGAGTTAATCCTAGACAGGACTGTCTCAGAGGGAACACACACAATCACACTTACAACTACGGTCCAGAGTCACTGATTAACCCAGCTGTAGTGTGTGGACTGCTGGAGAACACTGGACTAGAATTCTCCAGCCAGGAAATTGTTTCTTTTTACTCTGAGGCGAGAACAACAGACACAATCTTTGCTGCCATTATTACAAAATAAACCGTGACAAAAGTTTGTCTGTGCCGATCTTATTCACACTTAAAACTGTTCAAAATATCCAACCTTATGTCCTCATCACCAGAAATCCCTCGTTTCTTTGTTAAATTTTGTATCTTGGTGTTGGACCTCAGTTGAAACTGAAAATATGGAGTCTAAAAGTTTGAGACTCTTTGTTTAAACCGGAATCACCCACAAGGGTGAGCGCAACAAAACAGGAGGTTTTGATTGCCGTCAACACAGGAGGCTGATATCACAAACCACCTCTGTTGAATTTAGCACTTAGCCACTAGGTGCTAACCACTAACGTGACTAGTATAAACGTTTAGCCACGTGATTTACAAATGAGCCTAGCATGCGTACCAGTCAGAACCTCTCATGTTCTCTCTGAGAGGAAGTTGTGGTATGACAAAGGGTCACCACGAGCTCCTTGTTTGATTGCTTTTCCTAATAAATTTTATAAATGAAGAAATTATTTAGACCGTTTAAGAGAGACTGGCTATAGCAGCTGATGACTCCTTTTAAGGAGGGCAGGGTCTATATTGAAGCACAGGCCATGTATTTGTGTCAGTGATGCTCTCATTCACAGGAATTCCCAAAGTACTGACACAATCTTTGTACAGAAGTGGTTGTGATAAGAGGGCTGAAAACAGGAGCTCCCACTTCACCTCAACATCGCTGGCATTCCTCCACCGGCACTTGCTTCCTATTTCCAGCGGACGAGTTCAGAGAAGGAGAGCACAACTTAACACGCTCACCTCGTAATCCCTGTAAGTCTCAAATCTGCTCTTTAAGGTAGCCAGAGGATTAGTTTCTCTCTGCCTTTTACTCACTGGACTAGGGAGTTAATCTTGTGTTGATGCATCAGAATAAAATAGACTATAGTTTAAATAACAGTTAGTGACATTAGCTTCACTGTGACGATTGATTTCCCTGAACTGGTCTGGAGGGGCGATGCAGGAATAACAGCCTGGTCTATTGGGTTAATGGGTGAAAGAAGGATCTACATTCAGTTCAGTGTTACACCAAACCTCTCAGATTAGCATCCATCGGTATCTGCACTGTGGCATTCGGAGGAAACAGTGGGAAGGAAAAAGATTAATGGGGCCCAGGAAATGTTTACACTTTCATAAAAAATACTAAAATACCAAAAAAGCAGTTGAAAGAACTCTTTCCAAACAAAGCATCCGATTTATGAGTAACATCTAATAGAACTGGACAGCTGGACTACATTCGCTGTATTGAATCCTAGCACTTCATTTTAGTTTCTATTCCGTGATCACAGGACGTCCACACAGCTGGACGGCATAAGATCTTAGAAAAACCTCACAACTCCAACCAATACTGGAGGAGTAGAGATGAAGTGGTCAACCTGAAGACTCCACAGGAGAGTCGTGAACCTCGTGCTCGTCTATATTAAAATATAAAGTAACGAAACGCAAAATGTAACAACTGGTCAATAATGTAAAAAGATTTAAGAAGAATGTAAATGTGATCTTAATGTGTTCATTGATCATACATTATTTTGTACTGATGATTAGAGAAATAGATTTCAGAATATGGAGAACAGAAGACTATAAATGATTTGGGTAACAGCAATCATACATAAATAACATAAATTGTATAAAGATATACACATACAAAAATAGTCCAAAGCTTTAGAACTGTCATTCAGTGTTATTCAAAGTGAAGCAGTTCAAGTTCAAGTCATTGACTCACTTAAATCATTGACTCACTTTATGATTTAGTAAAATTATTACACTATTAGAGGAAAAAATATTATTCCAGCCTTATTATGGAAAATTAAAAGTTTTGAAGTTTTGGCCTCAACGATTTGTTACATTTTTAACCAGTTATTACATTTTGGGCTTAATTACATGATATTTTATAACATTTTGGGTTGTTGTTACCTATCAGGGAGACCTTAATGTAGACTGGAATTCACTGCAGTGTCCTTCAAGGAACAAACTTCACTCAATTACTGGGGCATGTGATCGAACACAACTTGTGACCAAAGCACTCAGACATGCTGTAGAACTGGTGAAAATAAAACATCTACTTTGATTGATCATATCTTTACAATCTCTGGCGATCTCTGCACTACAGCTATTTCAGTCCCAGAAGGCTATTGTGAACATAACTTAATAGCAATGGTGAGGAAAACGAGAGTTCCAAAAGGTGAGCACGAAATATTATTAAAAGGTCATACAAACACTTTGCTGAAGATGGTTTTATTGAGGATGTCTGTAACATTTGTTGGGGTGATGTATTGATGACTATTAAATCCAAATGATGCATTTGAAGCTTTCAATAAGCTGTTTATGCAAGTAAGTGATAAACTTGCCCCTCTGCTAAGAGAACAGTAAAAAAGTGTAAACTATTTGAAATTATGAATCAGATTGGCAGATATATAGAAAATTGTGAAACTATGCAACCAAATTAAACAAAAAAAAAAAGAACTTGTATCATAAAAATCTGATTATAAATGGGAAACATGATAACTAGAAATTATGGAGTATCCTAAATAATATGTTGGGAAGAAATGCTAAAACTACTTCATAATTTCTCAAATCAGGGGGTCATTTCATTACAAAGTTACTGGATATAGCCAATCACTTAAACAATTATTTTTGTGATAATATTTTCTTACTAAGAACTGATAGGGGCAAACTAATAACTCAAAAGCAGTAGGTTTGATAAGGAACAATATTATGGTAGGAAATAGCTTCAATTTTGGGTTTATTAATGTCAGTTGGACAGGTAGGAAAATTACTATTAGAATGTATAGAAAAACCGTCTGGTGTAGATAATATTGATTCAAAATGATTGAAACTTGTTGCAAACTTAGTTGTTCCTATTGCTCATATTCTAAATTTAAATCTTAAGGGGTTTTATTATCCAAAGGATTGGAATTAGTGAAAATTGTACCCTTACCAAAAAATGTAACAGTTCCATTCTGTGGCCCTAACAGGAGACCACTCAGTCTGTTACCTGCTGTGAGCATATTTATGGAGAAGATTCTGTTTGAACAAATTCAAAACAATTTTTCCAACAATAATCTAAATATGGATTTCCAACATGTGTACAAAGCAGGTCACTCAACTGGTACTGCTATGGCTCAGATGACAAATGATTGGCTGATAGCATTGGACAACAAAAGGTTAGCAGTAGCTGTATTACTGGATTAAAGCCATGACTCTCGGACGATTACAATCTTTTGTCTGCAACGACCAAAAATAGATGCTTGAGAGAGTATCATCCTTTCTATTTTTTTTTTCTATGGCCAACTTCAATATGCAGCAGCACTAACCAACAAAAATGGAGGAGGATGGTTGTTGTTTCAAAGAAATTAATCCTAATTAAATTAAATAATGCAAATATTTTATCAGCCCTACAGTATATTTAAAAAGAGCAATCAGAGACTTCTGACCTCCACCAAGCATCGATATGGACACATATTGAAGGATCTTCCACATCCAGATCAACTGCCTTTATTCATTTATTTAATTTGGTGATCCCATGATTCTATTTCATAATTTGAAAGAAGAGACCATATATTGCAAAATGAAAAATTTCTATTGTAATAATTATTTTTAATCATGATCTCCACCATTTGCTGGGATCTTCCTCTGATCAAAATGCTCCAGTGGACCAAGTTTTCATTAGTTTTTCAGATATCCTGTTAACAGACAGACAAATTAATGCAGGTGATTTTAAACCCTCCTTGGAGGAAATTAAAATGGATAATAAAAACTGAATAAACAAGCTCACCTTAGACTGCAAATGAAAATGTTCCTATACTGTGATAATGATCATATCATATCATATCATATATTATGCTAGCCTTTTACATAATAATTCAATAAATGTTACTACCTTCACACAAAAACTAGAGTAAAAAAAATGAGTAAAACGGAAAGTATTATTTTATTATTAAGTTAGGTAAGTTACCATGTCGACATCATTAAACACTTTGATGAATGTTAACACTTTAGCTTTACTTTTTAAAAGCTTTTGGCTCAATAAGTGACTTCAGGACTTCCGGTGACGTCATGAAAGAAGAAACAGCTTGAATCCTTCACTCCAGGGAAAGACCCAAATACTAGCCATTATAGCCCACATTTCTTGCTATTAATGGACGTGAGCCACTACCAAAGATGTCGACAATTTGAAGACAAACAAAACAAAAATTAAAGCTCAAGCAGCATTGGTCGGGGCCTCGTGTTTCTGGCCCGACGGGGTCGGCCCAGTCATTGCTTCTGCCCATATCGTGGTCTCTAGCCCATTGAAATACTAATGAAATAGAAGCAGCGTTGGTCGGGAGTTGGTGTTCCATCACTGCTATTTTTAAAGGAAACCTTCCAGTTACAATAGAGTCAATAAACACTTTCAACCATGTATGAACACATGAGGGAGAAAAGACAAAATTCAAAGATGAAAAGAGGTTGGAGAGCAGCAGCTGTAACAGGCATGATTCTATGAAGCTCTACTTTCCACATTAGATACATGATTACTGCAGAGTTTTTGAATTGTTCAAACATTTAAGTTCTACAAAAAATGGAATAACTACGATAATTATGACAACACATAAATCTTAACAATAAAAAATATGTGATTTTAATGCATAGTCACACACAAACTACAATGATAGAAAACTACACCCTGCTACATTCCTAAGGGCTGTGGTGGAGGCCAATTGTGCACTTCCTGTTTGATTTAGGTCAGGGGTATCGGTGCGTGATTTGTAGGTCTCGAGGAGACGAACAAATTACTTTTGGTTTCATCTCCCTACGACATTCCTACGGGGCTTGGTGGCCATTTTAGTGTTTGTAGGTGGCGCTACAGAGCACATTTGGCACTGTGGGGATTAATTTTTACATTTTCTGAAATAATTCACCCCTCCTGATGTGTGTGGCAAATTTGGGGATATTTTTTAGCGTGTTTAGGGGGGAAATGTGGGTTATTAATGAGAGGAGGCACACAGAGGACTTCAGCTTTCCCAACTTTGTTGCGCAATTAAACAAAAACCACGATAGTAATCAAAAATCTATAATATAATATCATATAATATAATATGAGTAGTTTGAGCAGAAAGATGTCCTCTGTTATTTCATTGTATTTCAAAGCCAGTGCACAATTCATTTCACTTTACGATCTTTTTTTGGCTTTATGTTACCCCATGAACTCCTAGACCCACACTGGGTTGTAACAGTACTGAAGGGGTGCACCAAGCGCTGACGACAAAGCCAAAAGAGTCTGCAGCCCCCAAATCGATTATCGTCAAATGTCTGAACTACCGAGTGAAGGAACAGATGCTTCGAATGGCATGGAAAAGCCACAAGGTCATGCACCAGGGCCAGAGAATATTTTTCGACCAGGACTACACAGAGGACACGTAAACAACTGCGGGAGGTTATCAAACAACTCAATTAGAAGAAGATAAAGGCGGTATCACCATTCCCTGCCCAGCTGGAGATCGACAACGATCATGGTCCGAAGACATTTGCTACACTCATAGAGGCAGCGCCAGCCCTTATAGAGATTGGAATACACGTTAAGTTGGGTGAACGGGAGAACATCCGAAAGAGGCTTTTGCGCAACTTGTGAGCCACTGTATCCAGAGGAGCCACCGGAGATGCAGCGCTGGGCATCACTGAACTGCAAAAGTTTGTGTGAGATGACAAATAATATAAGACTGAGAAGTGGAACGCTGCAGCAGATATATGCACATAGTTTAAACCAGTGAAGTTCACCAATAAGGCTTGTTATCATCAACATTATGCTTTACCCAGATGCTATGGGACTTTCCCATAGCATTTGGGAAAGGGGAGGTAAGATGGCTTTTTGTATTTGTTTTATTAAGGTTTATGAGAGTGACAATGAATGCAGTCGTTGGCTGCAGGACAGTTGCTGCTACACTGTGTGTTGAACCCGGACGAGTTTTGTCACACCCTCCATCTCCATAGTAACTGCTCTTTAGGAGGACTGATTTATTTGTTCGAAATGTGGTAGTCTGTTCGTGTTCTTAATTACTGTTCATTTCCACGCTAATACTGTATTGAAAAATCCAGTGAAAATACAACTGCTCATTTTTAGGTACATTCCATTTGATGTGTGACATGTGTATGAGAAAGCAATGAGGTACTCCTTTATAAACCTGTTAAATAATAATGGGAAAGTTGACTGTTGTTACGTATAATGTCCATGGCTTAAATCATCCTATAAATTAAAAAATAAATAAATTCAGCCAGTTAAAGAAATTAAAATGCTCCACTGAATTACTACAAGAAACTCAATTAAGTGAGCTTGAACACAAAAAACATAGACAAGAATGGGTAAGCCAAACATAAAAGAGTGGTGGCTATTTTTAATCAGTAAATCATTGGCTTGTGCAACAGAAAAGGTAATCAAGGATAAATTTGGGAGATATGTAATATTTGGCCGATTAGGAGGGGAGGAAGTGTCTATTGTAAACCTGTATGCTCCAAATGAACATGATGATAACTTTTTTAAAGATATTGCAAACATCGTAGCAGAGAATGCTAAAAGAATAATTGTAGTTGGGGGAGATTTTAATACCGTGTAAGATTGTAAATTAAATTAGGCAGAACACCATCAGAAGTGGGTCCTCAAAATAGGAAAACAAAAACAATTAATGATAACATAACAGAACTGGGACTGGGAGATCCATGGAGAGATAATAATCCAATAAGGAACGATTTAAAAGTAGAAGCATTAAAACCAGCATTAGAATAAAATCTGATTCTTATTTTCCACAGATCCCAGCTGCCGTTAACAAGGATACACATTACGAGTCCAGCCGTTCACCAAAGTTCAATACTACGTGCGTGTGTGTGTGTGTGTGTGTGTGTGATGAAGATTGTGGTACTCTGCCTTTTATACTTTGACACTCCTGCTGTTTAACCTGCAAAACAAAAAGTGAAAATGCTTCCAACATATTGACGTTCTCTCTGCTTCAATAACTTCTCTCACAGTCGCACGCCTGTGAAGCTGTGTACATGTTTGAAGCTGTGTACGTGTTTGAAGCTGTGTACGTGTATGTGTGTGTGCACGTGTGCAAATCTGTGAGGAGAGCTCAACCAT
>OMNM01031878.1:6561-21438 GCA_900302745.1 Parablennius parvicornis
GCGGTGGGGAGGGGGAGAAGGAGGCAACCATAGAAACGGAGTGAAATAATTAGGAGGTAATGAAATAAGCAAGTGAGAAAGAGAGGAAAAGGAAGAAGGGAGGAAAAAAATCGATCGAGAGAGAAAATGGGCCATGACAGAGACGGAATTACAGAGGAGGGCAAATGAAAGAGCTATTAGCAGCAGATCTGAGCAGCACAGAGATGTTTCATATGAAAGCTACTACGTCCAGGTAATGGATCACCAGTGTGGGAGACAGGAACATCTGTGCCTCTATTCAAACAAACATCAACGGAGAATACAGGCGAAGGGTCTGACATGGTGTGATCTTAAAGAGGGAATGATAAGCGGGAGTTAAGGGATGAAGGAGGAGCAGGAGGAGGTTGGTTTCTTGGCAGAGAGATCTACCGAGAGAGGAAACCAGGAGTGGGGGAACTGGAGAGGAAAAACTAGGCCACGTGGAAAAATCCAGCTGTAATGATCCGACTGTGGCAGCGGCTGACAGCTCCTATGTCTGCCTCTCTTCTCCAACCACGTCCATCATCTCCTCCATCACAGTTTCCCTCTTATTCTCCTGTGTTCTGCTCTGTGTTCTTACTACATGAATCAGCTCTTTGCCTCTCATTTTTAATGCTTTAATAAGGCCTCCTTTAATCACTCGGTGGAAGTAATAAACAATTTCCGCACTGCGTCCAACATTTAATCTTGACATTTCAAGGCCTAATTTTGCCTCTAATGAGGTCACGTCAGTCCAGAAGCTCTATATTTTTTAAAGCAAAGCCACAAAGACGTCTACACGACAGACTGGCTGAGTTAAAAATGACAGATTCAGAGCAGCAACGGACAAACTTTAACAGAAATCGTAAAGATTAAAAGTGTGTGGCTACGCTGTAAGATCGCTGTGGAGAATCAGAGAAGGAAGCAGGTACAAACACGGACAGATGAGAGAAGCAGGACTGCCGCTTCCTGTATTTAATGAAAATGTGGGACGTCAGCAAACACTTATCAGCAAACCCTTCCTGGTAGTCTGCGTCTTCCGCAGTCTCGTCAGGGCCTTGAACTTCACATGAGGGCAAAGACAGTTGAACAAAAGACCCCAGTGTTAGAGTGATACACAATAATATCACTTTCAGTATTTATGTTTAGAATTGATTTCCACTTGAGTAATTTCAAGTGAATGTAATTTAAACCCAACAATGACAGTGTTCAGATGTTTGTGGAACAGGTTCCAGTCAGTGTTTGCGTGGGATTCCTTATCTCAGTTATGAGTCTTCTGACTGGGATCATATCTGTGATAAGAATTTACCTTGAAGCAAAGCCAAGTCTTTTCACATCCTTGTATCCACAAATAGTTCTCTCAGTTCCTAACTACATTCAAAATGCATCTTTTTAAACATTTTTTTGCTATTAAAAAGGGAAACATTTACCATTAAATATCAGGCCATCATTTAGCCGACATTGTAACAGTGCAGGTAAATGACCACTGTCTGAGGTGTGGACAAAGTTTATTTATGTGCACAACCAATACCAGGATACTTGCAATTACAATTGGGACACCAGACAATAGTTTTTATTCTATTGATTTTATGTTGTTTTGCTGTAAAAATGTCAAATGTTGTCAAATCACTCCCAAAATATGACATTGAGGTAAAACCAAACAAAAAGAATTCAGTTTATGATCATAATGACCAGTACTGCTGAGCTGTGGTCTGTCAGCTTAACCCTGGGTCTTCAAAGTGTGTGAGGATGAACATCAGGTAATGTGGTTTACAGTTTACAGGTCACTGGTTTTGAGCACTTTGTGTGTAAAGCTGCTGTCATGTTGAAGAGAACGCCTCAGTCAGGATTGTATTTGGAGAGTAGTAACATCTCAAGAAGCAAACAGTGTCTGAGTGAACGTCAGCAATTGTAAGCTTGAGTGTGACTCCGCAGGACTCGCTGACATTACAGTGAAACATTAATCCCGACGGCCGCAAAGAGCCAACAAGAGTGTTCGCAGTGCAGCCGCATACCTGCACGGACAGTCGACACACAAACACATGCAAGTACACAGAGACGTGCACCCGCAGGAGCTGCCAGGAGTCGGCACTGCCAGTGGACCCGCGAGTTAACGGTGTTAAGTATACAGAGAGCATCATGACGCCATCCGCAGCCAAAGAGCTGCCGGAAAGGTCAAGCTCACTTATGTAGGTAGGTCAATGTCAGTGTTAATAAATAATCTGTGGAATAACTTTCACAACCATGAAAACAATGCATATCAGACTACACATACTGGTGGGGTTGTTACAAGCCAAGATCAGACGGGCAGCCTATAGAAGAGGAAAACAGAACAAACCACAATATTACAGTAAACTGCGAGACAAAATCGCATCCTGCATTTGTTCTGCTTACATCTAGTTAGTTGTGCAGCGTTCATAACTCAGCCGGACTTTAATCGAACCATATCAGAGTACGTTTGCAAATGGACCAAGAGCTCCTTTTCAATTTTGGATTTGGTTCAGTGCGCACCCGAAAGGCTATGACGGCAATCACATCGCCACAAATAGCCTGCGCTAATACCGCAATCACATCAAGGCTCCTTTTTAACCGGACCAAATGTGGATTACATGTGGAAGGATTGGTTTCAGAGCCCGGACTGGAACCAGGGATCTGATTGATGTGAGAAAACTAATTTATTTCTGTGCTTCTGACATGAAGGTGAGACAATCAGCTGCAGTCTGACAGTGAGACTGTGTGTACACAGGCCTTCCCTAAATGTTTGTCTCCCAAACTCACACACGTTTTCTAGTGTCTATATTCGGAAAAGGCTCTTTTACAACTTGCAGCTTCCTGACTTTCTTGTTCTTCTGAAATATCCAATTGTTCTGTGTCCTCCCGGGTTTCCTGGCTTACATTCGGCTCTGAAAGCATTTCCACACCAGTGAACCTGCTTATGAACATGCACTGCTTCTAATCTGCACTTCAGCTTAAGTAAATGTTAATAATATACTTGTTTAATTAGGATCATTGAGAGAAGAGGAGCAGGGATATATATATACACAACGTTGCCTCTTACATAATGATTATGGATCAACTTTTGTGAACAAAAAGTTGCCGTCAACCTGCCAGAAACCGCTGCTTTTCCACTGACTCATAGTGGTTTCTGAGTGAGGCCCCGGTATTTTTCCATATATGACCCTCTCACTGCAGCTTAAGATATCCTGCCATTGTTGCACATGTGAGCAGAAATACACACAGTAGCAAAAAACTCAGACACAAACACACACACACGCACACGCCCTTGTGAATGATTTAAACTGTATCGAATGTCGACCTCCGGTTTCAGTGAAGTGATGCTGCAAGCAGGATGCCAAGTTCCCATTTCTCTGCCTATTCTTCCAGACAACTGCGACAAGTGACTCACACACAGCTGACAGTGATGAAGACTCACACAAACACATACCCGGGACAATGGCTCACACACTTACCCTGTAAACTTTACAGGGTCAGCAGAACTTTTTTTTTTTAGTCACTGTGATTCTCGGTGATTGTGAGAGCAAAGGGGGAGAGAAAGAGCAACATATGAGCAAGTGGAAGACCAAAAATAATATAAAAGTGGACAATCTGTAGTCATTTGAAAGAACAGGATGCCATTATACAGCAGCAACACACAGCGCAGTACGTACTATCGTGGTAGACTGACTCCAGAGGACACGGGGTAGGACTGATAGGGTTACAGCCTCATTATAGCCCTGATGAAGGGGGAAGAGCATGGACGTGACATGTGACAGAATACAGACCAACATGTCCAAACCTGGCACAAAACACCTGTCAATCCAAAAAGAACCCCACAACAATAGAGAGAGAAATGTCAACGAGGATACCTGGAGAAACCCAAATCCATCCTAGTATTCTAGTTTCTGTTTCATATGTGTTTTTATATATGTTTTTATTCTGAACAAACTTCAACTCTCCAGTGAACAATCACAGAGCTTGTGACATGCTTTCATTATTATCAAGAGATGAATCCCTGCTTGCAGAAATTACTTGAAGCAGCACAAAAAATAACTAAATTTCATTAAAAGTAACATTTTCCAGCAGACGGGAGTATTTTTCTGACCTTGCTGAACATGTTTCAAGAAACTGCTCCGCCCCAGAAACATGTGACTTATGACGGCACTTGCAAAGCAATGAAACAGAAAAGGGGAACCATAGATTAATGTTTCACATGCATTAATATCAGTTACCTTCTTTTGATTTTGAACAGCAGCTCTTGGCACGCCACAGCAGATCATGTATAATTTAGCAAAAGCTAATGAGAAAAAATTAAACTCAACACAAATCCCATCTTGGCTTATTCAAAATTAACTGTTTGGAGTTTTTCTACAATATAAAGTCCATGTTGTTCAGAACAAAACAAAACAAAACTCAAAACAAAGAAACTCAGTGCATTCCTGCGACATGTCTGCGGAAACTAATAAAAGATGTTAAAGTTGACTTCATATAACTGAAAAGTCAAAGCTGAATGTGGTTGTTTGTCCAGTGAAAACCAGAATATATTGATGTGTTGATTCTGGGATGTTCAGACTGTTATGCACTGACATTTCTAATAAGTCCCAAGAGACTGCGTTCAATCAATGTGCTGATGCCTCCTTTCTTTTCTCATGTGGGGAAGAAAGCGCCTGTCACGTTTTACTTATTCATCAAAGAAAAACCCACCTGCCCACAGATAAATCCAAACAGGGACTGAAATCAACCAGGGACACTTTAATAGAGGGCGATCATTCACCCCAGGCTGCGATACGGCCGGTGTGCCAGAGTCCATCCATTCTGGACGTGTGAGACGGAGAGAGATTTAGGGAAAGTCCTACATACTATTTGTTATCAAACCAGCAATTAACTCTGGTCGCTAAATAAACAGCTCTTGTATCTTGATAAAATACAGCCCCAGTTCCCACAGTACCAGCTTTGTATTGTCCGAGTTATGAGACACATTAGAGCTTCATACAGAAGGAAAGCAATGCAAAGAGGATGCCACTTCTTTATATCTTGACATGCATCAAACCAACAGTCGACTTCAGGAAAGGTTTTCAATCATTGTTTTGATTTATTATCCAAGAGATACATGGAAGACGACAGCAAATTACCACTCTGATGGAGTGCTTTCCAGATATCTGTGATACCATCGGTGTCCCACGTGTTTTCACTTTCCCCTCAATAGGCTGCTTATTTCAGTCGCAGCAAGTCACACAGGTCGAGCTCACTGTTGCCACAGCAAAGGCCCTACAAACAGTCTCAGACAGGGCTTCATCCCTTGTGATTTATTTGCTGCGAAGAGGTTACATTTTGGGTCATTTGCAAAGAAAACGTCCTGATGTCAAACATTTGGACTCCATAGTGCACACAACCTCACTTTTAATGGCAGCACACAGAGGCTCAAACCCCAAGGAGTTTAGTTTCATTATAACAATCAATAATTAAAAACCCACCTCCTTTTCATCAGTGCCAGCATCACAGATGTGACCCTATTGGCTGTCAGCACCCCCATCCTCCACACACACACCCCCCCAACAGTAAATTTCAGTAGAGGCCTTCATTTTTAAAGCGCCCCTGTCATTGGGATTATAAAACAGACAGTTTCAAAGCTGGTGGTAACGCCACTACTGCAGGGGATGACAATGCCAGAGACTCCCATGAAAGATGATCCACAGAATCAGGTTTAATTTCTCATCTTTTTAAAGCACAACCTTTCCTCTGACTTCCAGGCCAACAGCAGCAGCTCTGATATTTACAGGACAAACAGCAAACACAAGGCAAACAGGAGACCATGTGGAGACATTTCCCTGAGCCTGCAGGAGGAGGAGGAGGAGGAATAAGAGGAGGAAGGAGGGAGGCTTTATGAAACTGCTTCCTCTGGTCTCTAAAAATCACACAGAGAGATTACAAGGGAGTCAGGGCATGCAATTTGCCCCAAACCCCAGTGCAAAACTGATGTAGGCCAACAATGAGGCAGAGCAAGAAGCCCTGCTTTGTTTCTGCAAAATATTAACAATGAGAAGATTATGGAAGTGCCAGGCTGTGCTGGCTGGATGCCCACATATCAACTTACACTTTCAGACACAATCTGGACCCTGTGTTCATCTTTGTCCCTTCCATGTCCTGACAGATCTTACACCTCAGCAGGAGCATCTCAAATAGCGAAAAGAAAGTTGTTTGTGTTTTCTTATATTAGAGGATCCATTCACTGCAGGAGTGTTTTTTTTTTTTTTTTACCTTTATATCTCTCCAGCACATCTTCATAAGCCTGGGCGAACTCCTTCTCCTGGGAATGGTTCGTCGGGAGCAGACCCGGTATAAAGCCAGCCATGGTGGCTGACAGTCAGAAGGGGTCGGCCGGCCCGCAGACTACCGCAGTGACCCGGTCCGGCTCGGTTCGGCTCCGCTTCAACACCGATCCGTGTCAAACTAGTACATTTGATGCATTGACGCCAACTAAAGCTCCGGCAGCTCACTTCCAGCAGGGTTAGATAATCCTCAGGGATACTTGAGAGAATGAAGAAGGAATGAAAAAAAAAAAAAAAAGCCCAAAAATGTATGAAATGTAAGACGTTCCAGATGCTTAAAGGTTACATAAACGCTATCTCTCCATGTCCGGGAGTGAGGGTGTGTGTGCGGGACCAGCCAGCCGCATCGCTCGGTGTGTCCTCCTCCAATATCGGCTTCCAGCCGGCGACTGCTGCCGATTCTGCCTCCGGAGAGCGAGAGAGGGAGGGAGCGGGTCCAGAGCGGATAAGAGGGGGTCACCGCGTCTCCTTCCGCCACCAAAATCGACCGAGCTCCGAGCGAAACGGGATCCGTACCCGGGCTTGCTACCCCCGGCTGAGTCGAGCCGCCGGAGCTCCCTGCATGCTTCCAGCCGTAATGGCCGCTTTTAGCCGAGGCTTTGCGGCGCGAGCTTGCTCTGTGTGAATGTGTGTGTGTGTGTGTGAATGTCGTCCTCTGTCTCTCCCTCCTTCGCTCAGGTTTCTCGACTCTTCCTGCAGAGGCTGTCTTCCATCCCTCTCTGCCGGCCACTCCAGGAAGCTCCGCCGCAGGAATTCACCGAGCCGGTGTGGAGCAGCGTCCGGCCGGGCCCGGTTACATGGCTGCCTCCAGAAAGTAGAGCTGCAGCGCCCCCAGCTGGACGGAGAGCGTCAGTGACAGGGAACGAGTAAAACCAAGAGAATGCTGCTGCCAGAATAAAACAAATCCCAGAGACTCAAATAATTCACAAAGAGTTTAATTAAACGTTTTTCTATATTTACATTCTCTCGACTGACTAGTTTTGTCCCGCTTTGTGGACTGTCATTTATGTTATTATGACCCTTTATGATTTAATATTTCAAAATATTTTCACATTTAAAAAAAACAAGAAATAATGGATACAAAGTTTGAGTAATAAATCACTGTATTAAGTTTATTCCATCACCATTGTCACATTGTGGGACAACGCCACTCCTAGAAATAGGATAGGTTAAATGTGGAGAAATAATTTCTTTGGGAAGGATCAATAATGCATAAAAAATTTTAAATAAATATCAAACATATTTAAATATGGATTGAGCTGGACAGAGTCTGCATGTTCTCACTGTTTATGAGTGTATTTTTTCCCTCCAGGTACTCCGGTTTTCTTACATATTTTTCATTAACGTGTTTCAGGTTAATTGGTGACTCTAAATTTATGTTGATGTTAACATGAGTGTTCATGAATGTTTCTCTGTAATTGTCCTGTGATGGACTGGTGACCTGTCCAGGATGTGCCCTGCCCTCCCCCATATGTTAAAAGTACAATCAGCTCTAGCCCCCGGCTTCCCAAAACTGGATAAGGCAGTTTTGAGGAGAAAGAGACGACAATCATTGTGATCTGTTTGTAATTTCTAACTCAGCCCCTTCATCTGTTATTGTAGGTGGCTGTGGCTCAGATGGTGGAGTTGATCATCTTCCAATCTCAAGGTTGGAGATTTGGTTGGAGATTTTTTTCAAACTATTTTCATATGGAAAATATAGTTTTATTCAGCACTGCATCTCTATGTAGAACATTTCAGTTGTACAGCAACACACTTTCACCTCTTGGCAAACTAAGTCTTCAATATGTTGAGCTCAGAAACTGCTGCTTCTGGAGAAACCACAGGTACAAAGTGGATAATGTGAGCATTAGAATTTAATAACTTTATGTTCTGTGTGTAGTTGACAGATGTACTTGATGTGAGGTGATTCGGCTCATAACTCTGTTCTGCCCTGCTGGGAGAAACCACAGCCATCAGTGGATAATCTCAGCATGCAACCATCCTGAGGTCAAAGCCTGTAACTCAGCTCCACTGAAATGGTCCAGAGATTATGTAATTTTATCCCATATATCCACATAAAGATAACCTTTAAGTGAGGGACAATGTCATGGCTGTGCAGATTCTAGCAGATGTCTGTGCAGAACTAGAAGGTCTGCAGGAGGACCTGTAAAAAGAGGAGGCAGCTGTGCTTATAGATGTCAGGTTGAGGTCAATATCGGATCGAAACTTGAATAAAAGATGCATGAATGGCTCCACAAGGCAGACAACAATCAAGCCAATGCTCTGAGTGGGGGATGATGACTGCCGGACTGGGATTTCAACACTTTAATGTGTTTACCTGATACAGAAGTTAAAGTATTGACAATTTAAGTGAATTAGGTTCACAGGCTGGATTATTAAACTACATGTTTTCACATCTTTTACTATTAAAAATGTGACTGATGATACAAACTTACTAAGATACACTGCTCTTTCTCATGGAATTTATGTTAAAATCTCCAATTAAATCTTGCAGGTTAATGTTGCTATGTACCTTAAAGTTTACTTAACTTCCTACATGTGCTCTAAATCCACAAATCACTTTTTATTCCTCTCCACTCGTGAAAGTCGCAGCATTTCCTTCTCAGGTTATCTGTCTATTGTTTTCATCCTCGTTAACTCCACAGCTCAGGGATGCCTCGAGGGAAGCTCTCAAATAAATGGCCAAATCTCAAAGGTCACACCAGCTGTGGAGTCCAGTTTGTCCCACATTTATGAAATATCTCGGCAGTGCCAGGTGGACTTGAGGGTTTTTCTGTGTGGAGTTTGCATGTTCTCACTGTGCGCATATGGGTTTTCTCTGGGTACTTCGGTCAACCTTCACAATCCAAAGACAGGCTTAATAATTGGAGCAATGATTCTAAATTGCCACTAGGTGCGTGTTTCCCTTTGTGTTTGTCCTGTGATGGACTGGTGACCTGTCAAGTGTTCCTGCTTTCACACACTCTTAGCCAGCTACAACGCTCACAACCCCAATTGGGATAAAGCAATATAACCAATGAATGAAGGTTATGAAACTCAGGTTACAGGTTATGAAACTCCAGAATACATGCACATACAAAGGAATTATTTCACATTTATATGGAAGATGCTCTCCTCACCATCTTTTTATCCTTCAATCACAAAAATGTTTGTGAGAAAAAGAATCTGTTTTCACTGCAGATATTATACAAGAATAAGTCATCTTCCACCTTCACAACAGACCAAACATTAATGTATTTGGATCCCTGCTTTTGCTGTCTTTCTAAATCATCAGTGCCAAATGCAGTGCACGTATGCACCCTGTACCCTGCAGGGACCTGCTGAGTAGATCAGCACACAGACTGACTTCTTTGTTTTTGGGCACCACCTTTAAGAGTGACCACAGCAGATCATCTGTTCCCAACCCACCATTTCTCTGCCTCCTGTACTGTTGCATTAATCATCTCCATATTCATCTTCATTGCATCCATCAATCTTCTCTGTTTTATGTATTGGGGAGGAAATCAGAGCACCTGCAGTAAACCTATGTATGCATGCACAGGGAGAACATAAAATCTCTGCACAGAAAGGCCCGAAACCTAAACTGGAACAGGGGACGTGCCTGGATTGTAGTGGTTACTACTAGACCACCGTGCAGCTCACCAAGATCTGACTCAACAGATTTATGGATGTCTGTGAGTCACTGCTGCTGTAGCAGATCTGACATTAGTGGCAAATCTTCATTTAAAGAAATCATGTACGCACGTACACACACAGACTGCAGAATCGCTTCCATGTGACAGCATAACATTTTATCAGGAGAAAGTGAAAAGAGACATTAGTAATCTTCCAGCAGGGACGGCACATGACTTCTTCATTATATCATGAGTTCAAGGACCGAGCAGACGTCTCAACACTCTGTCCGTCTGCTTCTCTGTCACAGTCTTCTCATAAATAAGCAAGGCCATGGCCAAAAAGTTAACAGCTTCTCCAATGGAGAAATATGACATTGCCTTGGTCCACAGATTCTCAGAGGAGGAAACAAGTCTCAAGGAGAAAGATAAACACATCCAATAGGTTTGTTTCTTTAACAACAATTAAAAAAAAAAACTTCTGGCTTGCAAAAACTGCTCTCAGCCACAGAAAACAGGAGTGATTAGTTTTTAAAAGCATGCGCTGTGTGATAAAAGACAGCTCTGAATATTTAGGAAACGGTTCGGTTTGTTTACAATAATTACACGGCATCAGTAATGAAGCTGAAATGATGAGCTTCTTCGTAGAATTTCTTTCATTATTATCAGCTCTGGTTTGTATCTCTTCACCCTGCTTCCCCCTGCTTCCATGATGGATACACACGTCAACCACCCTCGACTGGAAATACAAACACGCACACATCTCGAGGACACAAATGTGGCGCGCACACTCTCCCTCTGTTTCTGCACTGCACAGTGCACAGAGGGGAATCTGAAATGTGATGAAAGCGGGAAATAAAAGGCCAGCAGATGATGTTGTTGTTCACCTCGTGACTCTCGCCCTCTCTCACACACACACACAAACACACAAACACACACACACACACACACCGTCATGTAAAAGATGTGTGTCGGTGTGACCCCGATTTGAAGGTCTCAAAAGTGTCTAATTTCTAGTAAGCCTCACAGAAGGAGAAGGAGTCAGAGAAGACTTCTTTATTTTGTACAAACATGCGTCCCATGACTGTAAACAAAACAATAAAACTAGTGACTTGTCATGACTGCAAACAAAGCAGATGGCACCTCCACAAAAACACACACAGGTGTGAATTGCTTATATCCCCGTCTAGTGGTGGGCAATGGAAATGACAAACTAAACTGAATAACTGACAGTCAAAACGCTTCTTGTTCTGGTTATTTTCATCCTGTTTCCCCCCCCTAGAATGTTGAATGTTCTTGGTCTGTCACAGTGCTTGGCCTACATGGGAGCCTAACAGGCTATTCGTGAGAGAAAACCAGAGTATGAGGGTGAAAAAACCAACGCACACACAGGTGGAACATGCAAATCCACACAGAAAAGCCTCCAAGAGTCATCAAGAGTGACAGCCCTTTATCTAACCCTGTTCTTTAATAAGCAAGATCATTTATACAGGCTAATTAGAGCAAGAGAATAACACACCCACAAGCGGAACATGCAAACTCAACACAGAAATGTCCCGAGCCTGGATTCTAACCAGGGATTTCCTGGTTCAGTCCTTTTCCACACACTTTGAACACTAAGTCCCTGGATTGTAAATTCGAAGCCAGGAGGTTTTGTCATTGCAAAGGGGGAGTGCTGACCACTGCCGGAGTGCATGAGAGAAAACTCCGCCATGCCAACATGATAACTCAAAGTCAAGCTCAGACTCCATCAGGGGGGAAAAAGATGTATGCAGAATCTCACTGTCTCCTTCGTGGGTACGTGTGTGGAAGTGTGTTTGTTGTTGTGGTTGTTGTGTGTCCATGTTGCTGCACGCAGAGTCCAGCTGCACAATGAATCCGCTCTGCGAGCCAAAAAGGACATGAAGTCCTCGACACATCAGCATGAGCGGCAGATCTGCACCCCACCCTCTGACTCTGACTCAAAATAAAGAAACTCCCTGAACATCGCCCTACAGCATCTCACTCTGATCGGCTCTGTGGAGCTGGATGCAGCTGAGAGCGGCGCTCATTTACAAACACCGAACTGTGTGATGTGATTATTCGCGCTTGCATTTCTGTCTGAATTACAGGCTGATAAAGAGGCTCAGCGTCCTAAATAACCACCGACAGTACGAGACTGAATCAAATCTATTGTGAGTCTGTGTGTGACTGGGCTTAGTTTGTTATTTGGCCATGAAGTTCAGTTACAGTTCTTTGTAGTAAATCACCTTTGTTTTATTTTTTGATTTTGCTCCAAAAAAGAAAAACCAAAAAAGAAAAACAACAAACTCAATCATAGTTCGAAATACAGCTGCACTTTGGTTGAACTATTTTATATATTTTATAGATTATAATGTGCCTGAAATCCACGGTAAGTGCAAGAATTTAGCTTAATTATCTGACTTCTGCAATCCAATAAACTAACAAAACCACACAAGCAACAGCAAGTATGCAAATAGTTTCTAACTTGGCTTTAGTCTTTTACATGAGTTCTTTAGTTAAACGAAAATGGGCCACAGCAACAGAAACATCTGAGGTGTTTGTAAAAACTCATGTTGATCAGAAGCTCAGAGTTCAGCAGCAGTGATGATTCATTTGAACAGGCTGAATGATCTTTTCTCTTTGGTTGTTGCATTTTTCCAATCATAATTATTTGTAATGTAAAAGATATTTTACGGTTTTCTAAACCTTTCTTTACTCAGACCTTCTGCCCATTCATTAACTTTGTTTTTTGTCTCCTCTTTCTTCATCTTCCCTCCTTCCAGCATCTTTCTTGGTGTTCCTTCTTCTTTTACTCCTTCTACTCACTTCTCTTTTCAGCTATTCTTTGCTTCTCCTAATCCCTCTTTCATTGAGCCCTTCTCCTTCTCTTTCTGCTTTCTGACCTCTCTCACCCTCACGTTCATTTAAAAGTCATCCTTTCTCTTCCCCTTTTTCTGAACCTTGCCCTTTTTCTCCTCCGCTGCTCATTCCCTTCTCCCCCTCTCTCCTTCTCCAACTCTTTCTTTCCTCTCTTCATTACTTTTTAAACTGACTCGATCATTCACTCCTCTCTCCCTCTTTTTCCTTCTCCTTTCTCTTTTACAAACTCTCTCCTCTTTTCTCTCACTCCAAATTAAAATTCTGACACACTCTCTTTCTTCCACTATTTGCTTTGCCCCTCTTTTATTCCAAGTGTCAGTCTCTCTCACCCCCGCCGCCATTGCTTCTCCTTGCCTTTTATAACCATGGAAACAGAGGAGACCATGTCGCCATGGCAACAGAGGAACAACCCGGGCCCTGGGCCGAGGCTTTCCTCTCAGCTGCCTGCAGAGAAAGAAATGTGCAAGCGAGAGCAGCAGGCGGGACAGTGGACACCTAAGTTACATGCAGGCACAGACCTCTGGGGTCCTGATGCTCACTCAGTGAATACATCATCCCGTCTGCAGCCTGCACACACACGCACACACACACTTTTGTAAATGTTTACTGAAATATAGTTCTTAATTATTTAGCATCCCAAGTTATCTGTAAATAATTGAACGGAAGGAAACATACACTGTGGATGCAGTGAAATCCACATTTAGACACATCAGATCTCTAATCATCTCATTTTGTACTCAGAGTTTTTGCATATGTTGTTAAATTTACTGGATATATTTTTTTCTTGACAAGTCCTAGTAAATATAGAAAATTAACTAGTTACTGATAATAAAAAGAAACTAGTTACCTGGAACTGTTAGCTTTTGTCGAGCTCAGTTTGTGTAATGTTGCTAATAATATAGTTGGTGCAATTTTTGCTTTGCACGGTCACTGTTTGCACATGTTAGCTGAATGTGCTGAATGCTACCTGTGCATATATGCATTACTTTCCACGTGCGGACTAGACCGACTGATTCTAGCATGTCAGGTTAAAAGATTATTTTAACAGACGCAGAATCAGAGCCAATGGGAATGTTTTCAACACAAACATGTGAACATTCAAAGTAACATTACATACAAGTCATGTTACATAATGTTGGCTAAGTCCTCTGCTGTGACTCAACTGATTGCTCAGCAGATTAAGAAAGTAGTGTTTTATAGGTATGTGGCACACTGATGTTTATTTAGAATGAATTGTATATAAATCTTTCCTGTCAGTTTGTGTATTTGAAAATGCATACAAATTCTAGCTTTTGATAGTTATGTACAGAACAGATTAACAGAGAAGAAAAACTACTAGCTGTTGGTGAGTTTCATTGACATTCAGGCTCAGCAGACAGGCAGAGCAGCACAGAGGCTGAATGAGAGAGTCCAGTCAGTAGAGCAGCGTCTCCTTTTCCTCTCTGGAGTGAATTCAGAACTCATTTGTTCACAAAGCTCCCAGTGTGTACAACTTTCTGCCTTCAGCGCTGCTGCCTATTGCTCTTGGAGGGATACAACTTTTACCCCCTCCTGCTTTAATACCACTAATAAAATAATCATTTTGCTCCTCTTAGGTCTGTCTCTTTGTTTTTTGTGACGTGCCTTTAAATGATGTGCTGTGCTGATTCAAGCAGCCTAATGTATTCATCTTTCCACATTCCAGCCCCTGAAAGGAGAATTGGGGTCAATGTAAACACGTAGTATGTATTATGCAAAATGTAATATCACAATAGCCTTCAGGCCTGAGTGAGCACTGAACTGGCTCAGGAGACAGTAAACATCACCAGCCACACGAGTGTAAAGTGAACATCTAAACCAGGGGTGTCCAAACTCGGTCCTCGAGGGCCGGCGTCCTTCAGGTTTTAGCTCTCTCCCTGCTCCAGCATACCTGAATCTAATGATGATGTCATCACCAAGGTTATGAAAAAGCCCAATAACGAGCCTCCTATTGAAATCAGCTGTGTTGCAACTGGGAGAGACAGAAACCACGCAGGACACCGGCCCTCCAGGACCGAGCTTGGACACCCCTGCTCTAG
>OMNM01031886.1:3629-14253 GCA_900302745.1 Parablennius parvicornis
GCGTGTGTGTGTGTGTGTGTGTGTGTGTGTGTGTGTGTGTGTGTGTGTGTGTGTGTGCGTGCGTGCGTGCGTGCGTGCGTGCGTGCGTGCGTGCGTGTGTGTGTTAGATGGCATTGACTGATGTGCTAGTTGTGGCTGTTTTCTACCCACACACACATTCAGGGGCTCTTACATAAATGTCATTGACCTCTGCTGGTCTAACCTGTTGCACTATAAAAGTGTATCCATCCCTATACAAGTCATACATAAGCTTGTGTGTAACTAGAACTCTCTTTGGAGTGCTGAAGATGGATCAAGCTACTACTGGGTGTGTTCCTCCTTATTCGTGCATCGGTAGTATAGATTCATACTGAAATTTCAGTATGCTGATACAGGAGACCTCACGTTGTGCTTTAACTCAGCGCCATATAAACTCAGTCATTAAAGTTATTATCCTGCTGGGTTGTTGTCAAAAGGAATTAACTACTCTGAAGAGGGTGCAGCAGAGCTTGTGTCTCAGTTATTCAAAAACAGAAATGCACAGATATGTTAGTAGTCTAACGTATTTTTTGAGATACATAACCACAAAACACATATTGGATTTATAGTATTTTTTGACACACACGCACACACACAATAGATTGATTTTGTCATCTTTTATTACAATGGGCTGTCCTCATAGTTGGGGATAGAAACAAAATTAAAAAGTTATGAAAAGAAAGTCCAAATGCCTCATTGCAGCATCCATCCATCTTCTGTACACTTTTATTCTGTTGTGCGACACTGGAGCGGATACTAGCTAACTATGGGTGATGCAGACATACACCCTGGACAGGGTTGCCAGTCCATCAGACACATCTTTTTTTTTTTTACCTGTATACTCTATTTTCCTCTCACTGTCTAAAATAACACACATTTGAGAATAATTGGTGATTCTGAATTTTCCCTGGATGTGATTGTCCATCTCTCTCTGTTTCATGGACGAGCAAACCAGTCCAGGCTATGCGCTTCCTCCACTCAAAGTCAGTTGGAAACAGCTCCAGAGCCCTGTGACACTGATGGAGTCACTTAACCTTTATTATTTATTCTAAAGTAAAATTACAGTTTAGTCTTACTAAAAGCAAAAAAAGTGTAAAGTTAATTTAGTAATATCTTTTTCACAATGCTTACCCAGATTAAATCTATTCATAACAGACAGTAGCTTCAGCTCCCGGCCATCAGGCAGATCTACTCCTCCAGTGGCAGGTTGAGGCCAATAGCTAGAGACAGTTTTGAGAGTATGGCAGTCTATTCATAAATCAAGCAGTAGGCTACACATGATAGGAAATTGGGGGAACACATTTTTTTTTAAACATTGCCATGGTGTGAGTGCAAGTTTCCTTAAATACAAAATGTACCAAGTTAAACTTCACAGACGCGTTTTCATTGAAAATCCAATACAGTGGAGCAGAACAATGTGTCACTGGTCAAATAGACACCATACATCAACTACACCTCTGCTCTCTCTATTTCTAACCACACTTTTCAGGGGTTTAGGGAATCCGATATGCAAAGTGTGAGAAGAAGTGTACAAAGTGGCAAATTGCATTAATGTTGCTGGGAAATTCAATATAATCAGTCTGCAACTGCACCTTAACCATTTGGTTCACTGGTTGGTGCTGAGGTGACTAAATATAACTTTTGACCTTTTATCTTAATGTAAGTTGAAGTCGTAAAGAGTCACAACTTTTTTTATGGGATTGCTTTTACGCCGCAGAACAGTTGTTCAATATGTATAAAAAGTAATAGTAGATACGGATTGATGGTGTTTTGATTCACTTAACGAGATCCAGGTTGGAGTTCCAATTGGAGTCTTTCTTTTTGAAGATTGCACTTTGTTCTGAGACTATGAGGGATATCTGGCCCCCTCCAGCTGTCCCAAGACTGCCTGTCAATGTCAATTGATGATGAACAAAATGCACATGTTTGTGAAATTGTGCAACTGACTGTCTGCCACTTTTTATTATCTTTGTGATTGACTGGACCCAGTCCGAGGTGTACTTTGCCTTTTGTTTGATGTCAACTGTGATCAGCTCCCACTCTGCACAGTCTTTGTCTGAATAAAGTGGATATAAGACATCAATCAGTGTATTAATCAAAAGAATAGAGCTTTTAGATCTATATAGATCTGAGTTTTCTAAGTGCCTGCTACATGTGAGTTTTCTTGCTTAATGGTAATGTTTGTAGAATTAATTGAGTCATCATTTATCAAGTTGTCTTTACAATCTATATAGTTGTAGATGAAGACTGTATTCCAAAGCGAGGATTAGTCCAGACCAAACCAATTTATTCAACTAACAAATATAACATTAATCAAAAGAAAAATGAATGGATTTATAGTCATATAATATTGTATTTCATACATCTAAGTAAAGCACCCTTTGTATCTGTAGTTTCACGGCACCTTTTCAATCCTAATGGTCAAGCACAACTGAGAAAAAAATTGTGAAATTACATGCATTATATGTATTATATGTATTATAGACCTGAGTAATTATCATGAATATCAACTGAATTTCATATGGAGTCAGACAGGACGATCATGATAGCAGATGGTATTATGATGTGTAGTGAGAATTGAGAGCACAAAGAAAATAAACTTGAGAGGTGGACATCTGAGAGAAACCTAGAAATCGCAAGAGAAAACAAATGGAGGTTCGTTAACAACATAATACATGTGTGAATGATACAATGGCAGGTGAATAGGTGAAAATACAAGGAGTGGGTGGATGAGTTCAAGTACCAGGAGTCAACCATTCACAGTAAACGGCAGAGTGGGTGGAGATGACCCCTGACCACTGTCAACAAGACTGAAAGGGAAGGTTTACAAAACAGTCGTGAGACTCAGTATGATGTGTGGAGACAGTGGCTCTGTTTAAAAGGCTGGAGGCTGAGCTGGAGGTGCCAAGGTTCAAGGTGGAAAGATTTTCTTTGGGAGTGACTAGTGAAAAGGATTAAAAAATGAACACATCAAAGGGAAAGCTAAGGTTAAGGGTTGGACATATGCCGAGAGGAGATATTGGATATATTGGACAAAAGGAGGCCTCACAGTGGTGCAGTGATTAGTGCTCTTGCCTCGTTAGTCAGTGCGTTTCCTCCCACAACTCCAAAAACATGCATGTGAGGTGAGTTAGTGACCTTGGATTGCCCCTGGGCATGAATGTGAACGTGTGTTTGTCTATGTGTGTTTACCCTGTGATGGACTGCCGACCTGTCCAGGGTGTATCCTGCCCTCACCCATAGTCAGCTGGGATTAGAAATACTGTGGAGATGTACTGTGGAGATGTACTGTGATATGATATGATATGATATGATATGATATGATTTGATATGATATGATATACTTGACAAATAAAAACTGTTATATTTTACGCTGTTATAAAAAGTTCTATAAATGTCTTTTTATCAAAGGACTGATATCTCAAAACATTCAGTGTCTTATGTGATACACTTAAAGACTGTGAATGCTCTTGTAACTGCATTTACATGCATAAAACAAAATTGCAATCAGGCAAATAAGCATCAGTTCACTTAATTATGAATGCTTTTTTTTTTTTTACCTTATTAAATTATCCCATATTAAATTGATTCAGAACTATGTCTTTACTTCTGAAATGCAGATTTTTATTGTGAAATTCAGTGCTGCCTAACTGCACATCTGTAAATTATGTGTTCATGGACTCCCTGCTAAGCTGTCTGTGGAATTTATTCCAGGTGAATTAAGTTCTGTCTTCCCTCTGAAATGCTTTTTTAAAAAAATGATAAATGTGTACAAGTTCACACCTACTCTTTAAAAGTGAATCATTATTCACACATAGGCCTTAAACATTTTGCGAACATTAAGTTCAAGAGAACCTCACTTACACTTTATCATCCTGTTGTTTTCACATTCCTCCACCAAAAACATACACATATATATAAAAAAAAAAACATTTCTTACACATAGCATACCTTAAATGAGCATGGTTTAACATTGTATCACATTGATGTTATGAAATAAAGTATCTACTTGCTTATTAATCAGATGAATTGTAGCGAGAATGAAAAAGAAAAAACACTATTTCTAAAACATTATTTTCTGTTTACAGCTCCATGCGGAGGACAATATGGTGGGTCTGAAGGCGTTGTCTTATCTCCTAACTATCCTTTAAATTACACGATCCGACAGACCTGCTCGTATTACATCGCAGTGTCCCCGCAGTTTGGTAAGTACAGAAATGACGGTACTACACATACATGAATTTACTTAAAGAATGGCTAATAGATATTTTCAGTGTAATTCCAACTGTATTTATTGTTTGTATGTTGTTGCTTTACAGTGGTTTTTGGTCAGTTTGCTGTTTTCCAAACAGCAATGAATGACTCAGTGGAGCTTTTCGATGGAGCCAATGACAACGCTCGACTGCTCAGCTCCCTGGCTGGGTCACACTCAGGTCAGTTTGTTGACCGGTCGTGGTGTGAGCTGCTCCTCAATGAAACTTTGCACAGTTGTCCCTTCAGCAAAAAACTGTTCACTTGTGTACCACTTACTATAATGTAGCAAGGCATCATATTCTTGAAAAGCTGCCATTCAGTTCAAATTTTTAAAAGTCCCCCCCCCCCCCAAATTTTCTGTTCATGCACTCCTGAGTGCATCTTTGAAAGAGGAAAATAATAAATTTGTAAGAAAGCAGCTCTGGGGGGCTGTAGAACACAGCACCAGTGGTCGTTATCACAATTTATTTGACAGTGATGTATTTGGTGAAAATCCATTATGGGTTATCTTTACAAGAGGAAATCAGCAGTGGAAAACATCTCACTGGGGCCATACAATATACAGTAGCACTGATACTCCTTAACACAATCCTCAGTGGGTTTTCTTATCCTCCAACTTTGAGTCATCAAAGCTTGGAAACATCGTGAGTCACTGAACAGTCGCACAGTCAGTCACAGTTATGATGGAGACTGAAAGATGTGGCAAAATCGATGTAGATGACATGGTACAAAGAACGAACTGTGAAGAATTATTGATCAGCATAGCTGCTTGTGTAATGGGTTGCCATTGCCTCAGAGTTTCACTTTCATGTGAGTTTTGTGTATCATGACCGGGGGGCATGCTGCAGGGAATTCTTCCTGGAAGTGACATTTAAAGTCTTTGTGTGAAAACCAGGGCTCTCAAAACCTTTTGTCTCTCATTTTAAGGCCAGCTTATGGAATTATAAGAGTAAATGAAGGCTTTAGGACAGGCTCTTTATTCTCAAAACCAATTTGTAAGCACAAATATACTGTCAGTAGATTTGACAGATGCTCTCAAAATGTTTATGTTGACACTATGGATTTGCTTTTATTTGCTGCATAGCTGCATTGGGTCAGATAAATAGCAGTTTATATCACATATGGGAAGGTTGACCTTAAAGTGAATTTGGTTTTGATTTTCCTTTCTTTACCTACAAAAGAACAAAGGACAAACAGGCAAACAGTTTTATGGCTCATTGGTCCCCCTAACTGAAGCTTGCTGATTATCGTGACGGACAAACATATTAGCACACCTCACCTATAGCAAACCTGCATGAGGACACAGATGCCATTGTAGCTAATGAAACCCCTAAATGTCAACCACACCAGGCCATGTTTCTCTCATTTATCACTGTGAGCCCGTTTGCCTGTGTATGTGTGTGTATCCATGTGTATTTGTAGTTTGTGTGTTTAAAAAAAAAAAAAAAATGTTATGAGGTAGAAATGAGGGTATGAAGGATCTGATCCACTAAATGTTTACATGTAAAAAAAACCCCGCTCCAAACATGATATTGTTTTCACCTGCAAGCTCTTTTTACACATCCGTAAGCTGACCGAATAACTGAGCACGCTGAGGATTGTCCCCAACAGATGTGCAACATAGCATACAGTATTCATTTAGTGCATTTGCCTTCATGAATATGCAATTTTGGGTTAGTCTACCAAAATGTTCAAAATACTAGGAGGAGTTTATGCTAATTGGTTAATTTACCACTCACAATGTGATTTAAAAAGCCTGGATATCGTCGAGTAATTTATGACTGCATCGGTATTTAATACGTTTCAAAAGGAGGCACAAATGGGCTCACCATTTAGCAGAGAAGCTTGATGTTAACATTTAACCCTCCATATTTCATATGCAGAGATTTTATTTTGAGCTTTTTGATTTGTTTTTATATTTGTTTAGATCTTACCATTTTAATTCCCTCTGCTATTCTCCAAATTCTGATTGTTTAGTTCAATGCTCCAAAATTTGTTTCAGTTTCATTTCTATAGTGCCAATTGCAAAATGACCATCTCCTGGTATTTTTATTGAGCAAAAAAAACCCCCAACATTTCTCCATGAGAAAGCATATGTGGCAGTGGAAAAGAAGAACCCCATTTACCTGTAAGTAACCTCTGCATCACCAGACACAGAGATGGCAGCTTTTTGCTGCAATGGAAGGGGAACAGGGTATAATAACAGAAATAGAGCTGGGATGGAGACAGTGAGCTGCAAACAAACATATATGATAACTTCCTCCACCAACTTTTTTCAACTCCATGTTTTCACAACTCATATTGGTACTCAGCACTCTATCCATTCTTTGCTTGTTAGATGCAAACAGTAACACACACAGACTCTAATTTAAATACTGTTGTTTGAGCATGATCGCACTCACTCTATTATTTCAAGGTGATCACCCACGGAATGCGTCCAAACTGAAAACACTACATTTGCATTAACAATTCCAAGTCTCTGAGTTCATCCTAGTATATCAGGCCCTGAATGTTAGTCTGTGAATGAAGAGCATAACAGCTTATATCTGGCCCCAGCATACACAAAAAACAAGGTGACTTTATGTAGAATTGCTGCAATTTAAAAAAAGAAAACAATTTAAAAAAAAAAAAAAAGGTCTGTGTGATTATGTGAGAGGAAAAGCTGTGTTTTGGCATTTACTGTTTTGTTATGATATGTGAGTATTTATATGTTTGTGCTTTATAGGTGAGACATTGCCACTTGCAACTTCCAATCAAATTATGCTTCGGTTCAATGCCAAAAGTGGCCAGTCGGCAAGAGGCTTTCATTTTGTGTATCAAGGTAATTTTTCCAGCTTTATAGCTATTGTTCTTTCATATGCATGACTGACAAACAAGCTACATTTATTTTAAAATCAAAGGTCTCTTTACTATGTTCCTGTTTTTTTTCACTCCTTTTTTTGTGCTGTTATCTAAACACTGACATTTATGTAGCTGTGCCACGGACCAGTGACAGTCAGTGCAGTTCAGTGCCAGAGCCCCGGTACGGCAGACGGATTGGTTCAGAGTTCTCAGCAGGTTCGGTGGTGCGATTCGAGTGCAGTCCAGGCTATCTGCTAAAAGGGTCCAGTGCAATTCGGTGCCAGGCAGTCCCAGGTGCCCTCGCACAGTGGAATTCAACAACACCAACATGTATAGGTAAGGCCAACAACCCTGAAAGCTATAAAAAAAAAATAATAATCCCACATCAACATCCAGCAGCGAATACGGTGCTCGCACTTTATACAACTCCAGTTAAACTGTGACAAACTCACACAAAAATAAAGTAATGTGTTTTCTTGTTCATGCAATCACTGATTTCCCATTTCGTATTTAATAATGTTTATCTTGAAAAGCATGTGAACCCTACTTTTCACCATTTACTAGTTCAGATCTAATCGTAGAGTTTACATTTCAGACACATTGAGACAGAATATACTGTATATATGTCTATATTATTCATGATTGATATATGTTATCCTTAATTATGCCACATGGTATATATGAGGTGAAATATATAATACTTAAAGTGCTTTCTCAAATAAGACTTTTCATAGAGAACTTAAAATAATTGACATAGTCCATGTAGTTTGTCTTGAAGACTGAGCTCCCAAGACAACTAGATTATTGCAGTGAAGATGTCAGCGGTTATTTCGTCATATATAAAATAAATTAATGAAATCCCATCATAACAAACCTGAAATGGACATAATAATCCTGATGACATTCAAATATCATCAAAGCTTACGTTAATGTAAAATCCATTCTTCATTACTTGACTGATGTTGTTGCAAGTCCACTAGAAGTACAGGAGTGTAGACAGATGGATGAAATGTCTTTAGTAATTACTCCTTTCGGGGGAATCATCCTGTGCTTGTTAATGAGAATAATTACGAGTAGGATTTTGACATTAATTCAAAAGAAAAAAAATAAATGACTGTGTGAAATCTCTCTCTGCTGAGAGCCAGCATTTTGCAATCAGCTTCAACTGTCACTTCAGTTTATGACATAAATAATGTTTATTATCATATTTTCTCTCTCCGGTATCCTGTAGAGGTAATTCTAAAACTGAATTGTCTGTTTTAAGTTATGCAGAGCCGCATTCCATCCTCCTGTCCTATATTTTATCTATTTAGTGAGTACATTTTCCTGAGAACTTCATATATTATGTCTTCACTCTAGTTCCCTGCAGTGGCAATTTGACTGAGCGTCGCGGTACAATACTCTCTCCTGCCTACCCTGAACCCTACCCAAACAGCCTCAACTGTCTGTGGAGGATTCATGTCAGTGAAGGAGCCGGAATACAGGTAAAAATACCCACATCAGTACATATTTATCTGTATATGCACCAATTATTGATTAAATAGAAGATATGTATGAGAGAAAATTAAGAACATTGCATTGCTTTTTAAAAATCTCCATCATTGTTTGCTTTTCAGATCCAGGTGATGACGTTTGCCACTGAACATAACTGGGACTCTCTAGAGATCTACGATGGAGGAGACATGACAGCTCCAAAATTAGGGTCATTTTCTGGTATGACAATAAGCTCACACATGGCTGTAAACACAAATAGTTTGTGCTTTGATGCACATACACATAAACACTGAAGGTATAAGATAGATGCAATATGACAGTTCTTAAAATATGAATACACATGCACACTCTCACACACACACACACACTCAAGAAACTGAAAAGGATGATCTGTCTTTCCAAAACATAACAATTATGTATGTTTGTACACTGAAAAAATGACTTTTTTGCTTCCATTTTTCAGTATCTGATCAAAAGATGTAAAATGTTTTTCTATGTACACAGAAGGTCTATTTCTCTCAAATATTGTTCACAAATGTGTTTAAATGTGTATTAATGAGGACCTCTCTTTCTCCGAGCTAATCCATCCACCTCACATTCCCTATTATTTTGGCCAGCCTGTGCAGTAACCCTGCTGTCTAACCAGCATCTTGATATAAAACACCTATGTATGTATGTATGTACTGTTTGTTTATTCAATGAGGTACGCATGAGCACTAATTCATCCTTATACCATCAAAAATGTCAGCTTTTGCATTGTGAGTTAAAACCAAGTCAGATGGTCACTACTAGTACCTTTTTTGAAATGATAATGGTATTTTTTTTATTTCAAAATTGAAGCAGTTATTGAGGGGAATTAGACCACAAGATTGAGGAGGAGCAGGAAAAGTTGGGTAGAGACAGAAGACAGGCAGGGATAAAGAATGATCTAACCTTTTACAATTTCCCTGCGGAGTTCCCCCTGTGACCTGCCCCAAGCACATACCTGTCACACAGCTATCACACATAAAACATGCCGCCCATAGGGCAAGACACTCTCACGAACACACAGAAAGGACTGTGCCCTTCTGAAGAAGGCGCACCAGGGAGCTGCCCACGATAACCACAGTGATCTGGTGTTGACCACTGAGCAGCTTCACTGAGGCAGATAAGGGCTTTTCACATAAGGACATTAAAATGCTGGCAGTCCAAGGGCGTGAGGGGTTGCTCACCTTTGCTACACTTCGTTTCCCAAGCTGGGCTCGGGATTTAAACAAGACTTAAAATTTCTGATGAAGCTGCAGTTTTTTTTTTTTTATTGCATGAAAAGTATATTACTTTATGTGCATTGTTGCGTTCCATATGGGCTATAATCGTTTGGTTATCTATAAAGGAATCAACATGTACCTTAAAATGCAACCAATTTGTGAATTGAACTGGCAATTTACAAACATGATGTTTTGTTTTTTTTTCTTGTTGTTTTTTTGCAGGAACAACAGCTCCTGCCCTCCTCAACTCAACATCCAATCAGCTTCTACTGCATTTTCAGAGTGACATCAGTGTGGTGGCTGCAGGTTTCCATCTTGAATATAAGAGTATGTGAAAATCTTAATAATTTTATCTCAATAACCTGAGTGTTTTTGTTTGTTTCCTTGGACTTTACTTCTTTATGTGAAGGTATTTTCTTTTAGAATAATGTGTGCTGCTGATGTAAATGAACCATGGCTGTATATAGAATAAATATCCCCAAACACACACACACACACAATGGAGTCACCTTGAGGGACGTAAACAAAATCACACGGACCCGTGCCCATACACAAAGTTATTGTGTCATGCACGCACAAAATTAGACAGGAAGGGCACACACACACACACACACACACACACACACACACACACACACACACACACGCACACACGGCGCCCACCATGTGCTGCACTCCCTGCACCGGTTCATTGCAGGTGGAGCCTTTTTATGGCCTGCAGACAGATTGCGCGGACTGGTGGTTTGCTGAGGAAGGCAGGGAGCGGTATT
>OMNM01031888.1:7648-35633 GCA_900302745.1 Parablennius parvicornis
CTTTTTGGGCCCAAAAAAAAAAAAAAGATTTTTTTTTTTTTTTTTTTTTTTTTTTTTTTTTTTTTTTTTGATTTTGGGAGGAATAAACCTTGTTTGGCCAGTCACAGTTTTTCTGGATCAGTCGCAGATCATCAGTGATGGTTGTGTCAAACACAGATTGATTATATTTGAGATGCAATAACAACAAATGTGGTGTTTTGAAAACACTTGGCAGCGTGAAGATGGCGGGTGACAATAACACCGACACTTTGACAGCTACTTTATGCTTTACATACATGCTGCTGTCAACATCCAGGCCATGTCAGCCGTGAAACTCTCCAATGTTAACCACATTTTCAAGGTATTTCTGCTCCTATCTCATTGCTAAATTACATACCACGGAGGATAAAGCTTTCACTGATTAGCATTTTCATCTTGCTCTAACAGGTGTGCAGTGTACTGCAGTGTTAACAACAAAGAAAGTAAAAGCTTCCCACCCACACAACAGGGTGACTTTCAGCCCCTCGCTGCTTTGAAGTTGGATTCAAAGCATAAAACACAGAGGTTGGGAAAAGATAAGAGAGTGATTTCCCCTAGTTTTCCAAGCATGCGTTATCTTTGTTGAGCTTTGTTGGCTCTCTTTGTGATGAAACGTGAACTTGCATTGACCACAGAGCCGCTCCAGCCCATCTCATCATGTCAGCGTGGAACAAACGTGGATTTTGACCAGCAGCATTGATTGCATTTTTGATTCAGATTAGAGTTATTTTTGATAAAACTGGGCTTATTGAAGTGTATACAGCATTGCCTGTAAGGTACCTCGCAACTGCATTGTGATGGTTTAAATTCAGCTGAGTGGCTGAAGCCCCTTTTGTGTCAGGGAGAGAGCAACTGTAAATAATTTACCTAGTCAGGCAGTGACGGGTCACGGTTCCTGCATACATAGAAAGATTGTGAAGGCAGTCTTCAATTATTTCACACAGGAACAAGCTAACGCAAATATTTGTAGTTTTGTTCTGCCACAGTTTTTGACTATTTGCTGAATTCTCCCATTCATTGTTGAATGTGTTGTTCTCATCCTGTAACTGCAATCATGTGTCTTCATGAAGGAAACGCTCATTTAATTGAACTCATATACAGTAGTAATGAAATTCATCTCTTTAGTGTAATTCATTTAGTTGTTATCAGTTGGGATTCATTAGCAATGAAAACTATCATCAGGAGTATTAGTAAGAAGCTTATACTTAAAAAATGAAAGTGAATAAGGTCTTTGTATACATACCCGCTATTGTCATACTTATCACACTTATAATTTTGCATTATAGCTCACATATCATTCTATTTAACTTCATTCACATTCACATTATATCAGCTATTTAAAAAAGTGGAACCTTTAACAAAATGTACTGTTTCCTGGTTATCAACACTCCAAACAAATTAATATTGTTAATTAACTTTTGTTAAAATAGAACTCAATTAAACACAGTGAATTTTAATCTAGTCATTCCTGAGCTCAATATTTTTCAAAAATAGTGAGCTTAAACCGCTTTACATGTTTTAAGCACATTGAAAAATTGATTATCATCCAGGTTATTCCATAATCTAACTCTTCTTACAGAAACTTATCTACTTTTTAAATTTGTTCTTGCCTCATTAAAACAAAAAACAAAAAAAAACCAATAATAATAATAATCCCAATACCCTTAAGGCTATATCAACTCTCTCTGTGTTCGAACATTTTCTGGATATAGCATGCAGAAGACTAAAAAGTAGCTTGTTTTCTTACTGTAGGATCTGAGAACTAATGTGCCTCTTGTTGATATTAAAACAATATTTCCATCATTCCGTAAAGTTTTTTTTTTTTTTTTTTTAAACAATTTTGACCTCATCTGCGGATTTGGTGACCTATGACACCCCAAAAATCTGACATCTTGAACTACTACTAATGAAACAAATCTTTTTCGGTGATAACTTCACGTGTTCGGACTCATTGAAGACACTGCTGGTTTGTTATTGTTGCAGAAAGCCCTTTGAACACTATTATTAGACAGCATTAATGGCAGCTGTTATTCCCATGTTCTCTTTCTACTATCTGTGCAGGCTAATAAATCACATGGCGGTGTAAAGCATCGCGCCACAGGCAGGGATATAACAACAGCAGTGTTTATACAGGCACACCTATGTAGCAAGCTCCAGCTCCCTATGATCTCTTTCATTTCACTCCAAACCTCTACCCCGCAGCACTCAGGCTTACACAGAGGACACTATCAAAGCATCAGACACAAAAAAAAAAAAAAAAAAGGAGATGAGCACAAACACATATATTTAGGAAAAGCTGCAGTGTTCATAGCTGTGGCAAATTGGTATTGTTACGGTTCCCCATTTTTAGTCTGCTCTGCTTCACTGTGCCACTGCATTAGCCTGGTGGACTTTGATGGTGGAAAAGAAAGGATGAGGTTAGGATTAGTTTAATGCCACTAATTAACAAAAGACAGAGGAGAGGAACATACTATCTGGTTCTGGATGTCATGCAGCCCTTCAGCACCTCCGCTGCTGTTAATTACCTCTGGCGTTTCACCATCTCTCCCAGGAACGGACAGGCCTTGCATCTCTTGAGCTGCTGCATGCATGGTCATTAGAACAGAACAGATTTAGCTCAACCAGCTGCTAGAATGTGTCGTCTTTCTTTTCTTTTCTTTTTTCAATATGCTGTCATGATGAAAACCACTGTCAGTCAGATATTGAAAATTACACTTCAAATGGTTGTTGAATGTCTTTTTTTATGTAGTTTTTCTCTGATGTTTTAGCATTTTCTTTTTACTCCTCCACAAAGTGAATCTCTCCACATATCTATTATTCCTAACTTCCCTTTTTTTATTGCCAGGCATGACAATAGGTTCATTTCTTATCAACGTCCCTCACATTTATTAAATGGATGATCCATCGAGCACCTGATATCCAATTAAGATAGCAATTCATTGGGACTGACCAAATGAATAGTGTTAAGTAGTCAGATTTTCCACTGTACAGTGTGTGGAAACAGCAGCAGCAATCTGTTTTTACCTGCAGAGCTATTAAGTCCTACTATTCAGTTGCTTTGCATGAATTTATTCTTTGATAATATTTCATTTCCATGCAGCCCAAAGATCAGCAGGCCACTGCTGGCACACCTTCATGGTGAAAATTCTTTCAGTTCACAAAATATTTCAGATGAAGAACAAGAAGTTCAGTATATTGTGTCTTTCCAACCAAGAAGAGATGATTATTCCTATTAAATCAAATGATCAATGGTGTCTATTGGACGTTGTGGTATTTGTCACTGATAATCTTTTAGGATTTAAAGTCAGAAAAGCAGCAGTTCTGCGAACAGCAGAAAAGCAGTGTTGAAGAGTGAAGTCAGAGGGCAGTGGTCAGACTGGTTTGAACGAGAAAAAAAAAGTTGTACTAACTTGGGGGGAAAAAAAAGTTTTTACAACTCGCCACAGAAAAACATCTCTGAATGCACAGCACATCCAAACTCGAGGTGAATCTGCTGCAATGGCAGAAGGGCGTGTCAGGTGTTACTCCTGTTAGCCACAAACAGAAAACCTGAAATCCTGCAGCCAACACAGAAACACCTAATTCACAACTCAAGGTTAAGAGCGGGAAAAATGTTATAATAAGATGCATAGATGAAGGAGGCCAGATTAGATGCCGATATTGGGAGATCATGTATCTAATAATAGCGGCCAAAATATGATGGCTTCAAAGTCACAGCTGAAGTATTGCTTTGGAGTGTTTCCATCTAAAACATGGATGACCCATCTTCAAGGCTCCTCCCAGATTTTACTGCACCCAATCATGGATCTAAAGGCAACGTCATTTAATTTAATTGACAATGAATTGAGGTTATTTCATTGGCTGCATCCAATACACTTGCACACACTGTGGAATCAGTGCTGTGAAGAAATTAGGCTTTTGTGAGAGTGTAGCGAAGTCCCTGCTCCGTTAATATGTATGTGTGTTAAATGCAGAAAAGGAAGCAAAATCTGCATTAGCATAACAATATCTGTTGCACATTTATTTGTCTTTGTCTTTGTATCTCTTTTAGCGTGTGTTGTCATCAACAAAAGCTAAATTACCAGTACTTGCTAATAGCCACTGTATCGTCAAGACTTTAAAATAGAGTGCCGGTGCTAATTGGTGGTTCAGACATTTGCATCTGTTTCTGAGGATCATCTGTTGTGCTAAGAACAGGAACATCTGATTTAAATGAAGCGGTGCAAAACTTCACAAATCACCAGCTTCAGAAGTTTACTTTCAAGGTGTGAAACGTGCTGTAATTGGACGTACCGATGTTTTGCAGCTTTGAATCCTCGTTCTGTTGGGATTCTCTGCATGCTGACCTCCAGAGAATACCTTGGCCAGAGGGCTTAATCCAGTTACAATGTGTGCAGCAGCCATATTTTATCACAAGCAGCAGTATCCACCACTCCTCAGGCACTGGGTCCACACTCTTGAGAAAGGATGCCTCAGAGCTCTACAGTAGACTTGGATCACGTCGGGCTAATCCATTCCAAAGCGTAACAACTACATCCTAGAAAAACAAAACTTGCCCTTGGCCACAGCTGACGGGTTGCTCACACCTGTCTCCCTGGTTTGGTGTCTGTTTTTGTGTATTTCTAGGAGGGAAAGAAATGACACACCATCTCTCCTGAAGTCTTCCCCAAGAGCCAATGCAGTTCTTTATTTATTTGTCTTTTAGTACAACAAGAACGAGAGACGAGCGTTGGAAGAACAGAGACGATGAACAATAATTGAGAAAGATTTTGAGAAGCATCTGTCAGAAAAAAACAAGCAAGTCAATTTATAGTAACTGAGTGCAACGACCATGTTGTACTTGATTATTTCTTGTTCTGACTTTTGGCTCTCATTCACAGAACTTGCACATGTCTGTGCTTTCTTCTGCTTACATTCTCAAAACTGACTTATTGCTTTGTTTCACCTCAACGGTTGACAACTTGATGAACGAGATTTCACAACATGCACACAGATAGTCAACCACAAAGAGAAGATGTGTTGAGTGAGTGTGCAATACAATGAAAAGTACCAGCAGCTTTGTTCCAAATAAAAAAAAAGGGGAAAAGGGATATATACATTTTAGGTCATTTGATGGAACATAATCAGTGGTGATAGAGGGGTCAATGTACAGCTATTACACTTGTGCTCATTACATTTATCATATTGTTTTTTTCTTGAAATTGTCAGTTATAAAAGTGTTTTATGATTTAAAAAAGTAATTTCCTCCTCTTCTCTCATGACATGGTGACAAACACTTTTACAAACCATAGAAGTAATGTCACAACAAGCTTGTCTTATCTCCTCGCACATGATTTAAAAAAAATTAAAACTTAAAATGTATCAGTAATCCAGTCTACATTTCAGTTCTACTTTTCCCCTTTAAAAAAAAAAAAAAAACTTGCATCTGTAGTTGTGGTTAAGTCGAGAAAGTAACTATTTTGCCACCTCTGATATTTTTCAAAAAATAACACGATTCAAAATTTCAGAAATGCCTTTTTATGTACTCTTAGGAGAAAATTCTTTAAAGTGTTTGGATCTCTGTTCCTCTAATAACATTTCAGTTCATCTTTTAATACATTCCCATTTTCTCAAAGCAGATCTAAAAAAAAAAAAAAAGAAGAAGAAAAAAGTAGATTGAGATATACTTACTGAATTAAGCAACTCACTTTGTTGAAGTAAATATTCAGAACTTACTGTATAATACAGTAAGGTTGCCACTTCTTCTTTGATAGAGCTTCAATTTTTGAAAGGATTGCCGGCACCGGTGCAAAACTAAACTTGTACTTTGAGCATAAGTAGCTATTTAAAACCAAGTCTGTTTTTCTGAAACATGACACGATGGGAAAACGAAGGTCAAAACATCTGAGTACTCGTCCATCTGTGTTGAATTTAATGCCGATGTCAGTGAACATAGATGAAGAACTTCGGGGTAGATGGTACTTAATCAGCTAATTTTAGGATTTGTATTTTCCCCTTTGGGCATCTGGTGGCAATTTTCTGAGGGGTTTGGACTAGATTATGGCTGGAATGTTGATCATCATTCATTGTAAAAAAAAAAAAAAAGATGTTGGCCCATCCAACCCTCCCCATTAATAGTGACATGCTTAAATGTTTAATTTATTGAGCACTGTGCACATTTGTACACTACAATGCTTGACACAAGCGCGATGAACGACTTTCTTCATATCCTTTTCCAATGTTGCGAGTCCTTTTTTTTTTTTTTTTCATTTCATGCTGTCAATCATTTGGTCCGATCCACTCCGTTAGAGCTCTGCAGGTGAATCGTACGTTAGCTGCTCCGTTTCTGTCTATTACTGGCTGTTTGATCTCACATGAAAATTGTTCGAGGAACAACTCATATCCCCTGGCTGTCTTTGGTAGTTTTAAGCAATCACTCCCCTTGCCTCCTCGTGGCTCCTTTCTTATCGATCGAGTGTCTGTATGACTCCTCACTCCACGCTCGAAAATTACCTGTGCTGGGAGATACAGATAAATTAAAGGCAGGGGTTTTTAAAGTAATGCAACTACAGAGGAGGGAAAAAGAGCTCTCCTCCTGCTACCTCCTCCTTTCTCCTCTGCTCCTCTCTTTTTTTCTGCTTCAATGAAGTTTTGCAATTACATTGTCACAGCTCAGACGGCTCTCGGGCTTGCTGCTGTTTTGTATGCAGATGACTGAAATGATTTGTCTCCTGATTTTATTGTCACTGTTTACTTGACTTTGACTGTGTTGATGCGACAGTGTTGTGGCTCAGGAGGTACGAAAGGCTTCGGGGAAGTGCAAATCACAGAAAAATAAACAGTGTTTACATGCGAGTGCTCCCGATGAATAATTAGTCCTTTTTGTGTTCTTGGAAGATAATCCAATTAGAGAATCCAATAATGATTAACTCACTGTATATTAATCAGTTGCCAACACAATGCTACTCCAGTTCTTAAAATGACTGCCAGTGGGGCTAATATGACTGTGACACAAAGGATTGTGCAAGAGCTTAAATTATCATTTAAAAAAATTAGTCATCGTTTGTTTTTTATTTTATATGCACTCCAAACAAAATCTCCTTACTTGTATATTTACTGTCCTTGTCATGTTGTTCCAGAGGAGCATCAGATGTGCCGATCTCCAGGGAAATGTCACAAATAGAGTTTCAAGGGGTTGTGAATACTGTGGGAATGACCTTTACTCAATGTTTTAACCATCCCACTGTCCAAAGCCCAGAATTTCACTTCCATTCCCACATTTAATTGCCGTCGACCGTACTTACTGAAAAGTCCTGTGTAAAGTGGTCTGGCCGCTGTACAAGCATGTTTGCTAAAGCCTGGCCAGATCTGTGCTGTGGTCCAGAGGAGTGGGCCAAAACCAACAGATGGGTAGAGCATAGGAAACGCTGCTGCAGTGTTTGTCCCAAATACCGTGCCGAGCGGGTGTCCCTCCTCAGAGACTGACCACTTGGCTCCACGTCCGCTGGGTTGATGCCAGGACAGAGGAAGTCTGTGACGAACAATGGAGAAAAGAAGATGAGAGGAGACCCCAGACCTAAGTTAACCTTCTGGGTAACCCCTCTACCTGGCAGACATATGCACGCGCAGATGCATGCACACAAGCATTTGATCTTGCCTCGGAGCGTTTTACTGGCTGGTGTCATTAATCTGCTTCTGGAATGTGAAGGTCTTAATATGCGTCATTCCTGGTCCACCTTGCAGGCTGCTGATAGCCAGAGTCTGCAGGTCGATGCAGAGCCAGGGCCATGCTGTCCAATCAGCGTGTGGGTGGAAGTAGTGCAAAGGGAGTGCTAATGCTTAATACGGGCTGCCTCTCCTCTCCCTGTAAACAGGATATAATATCTACTCTTCATTAATGATGCAGGGCCCAGCCCCATGCAGCAGAATGCATTAGAGCTTTAATCAGCAGATATGATTGCGTTGTACTTCGAATGACTGCACTAGGGGGCCTCGTGGGGCTTTTGTGGCGGTTTATGACAACTGGCTGTGGAAAGAAGAAAAGCGAAATGGAAAGAAATAAAGAGGGTTTAATGATATGCAGCCCGACAATGTCTTAGAGTGGTTTTAAAGGGATTTAGATGATGAAATTTTTTTTCTCCACTAATAACTTTTGGATTTGGAAGCAAAGCTGTGTAAAATTCCTTAGTCAGGACTACCATGTGTATATTCCCTTTAACGGTAGGTGTTCCACTATTTTGACCCAAGAAGGCAGGATTCATTCCTAAAGTAAAAAAAAAAAAAAAAAATTCCAAAGAGTGAGAAGACCTTTAGTAATATTATCAAAAAATCCTACTCAAGTGGCTTTTCAAACCAAATCTAATCTGTCCCCTTCTTTTCCTGCCATTAATTTTCATGACAAAAAAAAAATCAACTGCAAATATTTCTCATCAGCTCTCTGGGTGCAGCCTTGTGACTAATTAGAGATAGTTTCTGGGATGTTAAAAATCCAACAAGGACAGGGTTTTTTTCCCCCCTATGGGACTCATCTGGTTCCTACTGTTGTGCTGCTGCAGCGGGCAAACTGAAAGAAACTTTGATGTGTGTTGTTTTTTTTTTTGTTATTTTTTTTCCCTGGCCAAAATGTGCCCCAGCTGTCTTTACTGCATATATTAGACAGTATCTATAGCATGAGGTTTCTACAGCTTTTGAATTCTTACTATCTGCTGTTATGGGGATTTACATCAGTCCCCAGATCATCATATATGTTAGAAAACAATAAATTGCATTGAGTGAAATCTCTCGGGGCTACCACAGGCAACAACTCCATCCAAAACCTTGTGGGAGATACTGTCTGCATAGTAACTAGTACATAGTACATAGTAGCTAATGGTTGACAGCCACTGCTCTGCACTTAATTCTCAATTTTTGATTGAAATAGTCAAATGTGCACTCTGAAGTTCATGTACTACCAGAAAAGAGTTATTTTTCTGATACTGTAACTCATATTGCTGTAATAAATGTATGCAGGCGAGCTACTAAAGAGTGCATAAATTGTGATATAAATTTGACTTTATTTTCCACTACCTTGTCTGAAACTGCAGTGAATATCATATAAGCAATTTCTTCATATATTCATAAGGAGAAGACGCGCGTATTGACAACTGTCTTCTCCATCAGGTTTGTCCAGGCCAATTTTAATGGAACTGCAGAGTTGTTGTTGTTGTTGCTTTTTGTTTCTTTTTTTCACATCGACTTCCAGAGTAGTGTGATGTTGAACAAGATGTCCTCCGTGTTCTCTTACATGCAAGATAGGTACAGAGTACTAAGTGTGAAATTGTGTTTTTTATTACTGAACTATGCTCACCCAAATGTGTGTTGTTTGCAAATTTGTCTTTGACTCACTCTCAGAGGAACCTTTGGCATGTGTGAATGAGTCTGCCATCTGCTGAGTGTGTGGTGCTCCTCTTATCGTCATCATCCTTGAATCACATTCAAAGGACCTGTTATGCAGGCATTTGGGAACATTTGTGTCTGGAGTGGAAAAGGACTCAGAGAGCACACTATGGTGAGGATTTATCTGACCGTATTGGGATTTAAAGCTATGGTCCGCGTTAAAGGATCAGGAGTTCAGAGTGTGGAAATTGCACACTTGGTGTCTGCTTGTACACAAGATTGACCTCATCTTTCTTAGCTTGTGCCAATGTAGCCACTGCACAAGTGCAAGCCTATTGATTTCCAGTCATGAATAATAGCCATGCATGTAATTGCAATATCTGTTTTTTTGTGTTCCACTGGTACTTCAAATCAGAAAAGTTCCATCATGTCCATGGACATTGATTGTAAGCTGGATCTGCCATTTTTAAATCTGAAAAACATTTTCTTCCATATGTCATTGAATGAAAAAACAAAAACAAAATCTGAACATGATATAGTAAACCTTCACACCCACAAGGTCGAATAACCACACACAGTTCACATTAAGGTATTTATTAGCTAATTCAAAAATACCTGTAAATGATTGTACATTAAAATATGGAAGTGTAATTAAGTACATACATTCTGTTTCCAATTTCAGAAAATCAGATTTTTTGAAAATTAAGCCTTAACCATTTTATCACATTGGGATTTCCATCATCTGTAAGTAGACTTATTATCATATGAAGGTGTATATAGTAAGCCTATCTAAGGGGAATACTTGTGCATTTGTTTAATCTGGACATAATCATTTGATCACATTCTGCAAAAGTTAAATCAGCCCAGTATAGTGAGACCGTCTAGTTTCTATCTGTCGCTCCATCAGGACTTCTCACATTCTGTAGTTAGCAGCTTTTAATATTAGCACACTCAGTGCAGAGAGATAACTGTGCTTATCAGTCTGTTTATCATTTGTAATCTTCATTTTTTATTTATTTTTTTGCTCACCTTACCTTATCATTCAAAATAAATATTTTGAGTTAGATTTCGGTTCAGTACACACTCAGATAAGGCGGAGGCTGTTTTGTATTTGTACCAGTCCTACCTGAGACGACATCCTTTTCTCGATGTCTTTTAGAATATATCCGACTCCAAAACAGTATTTTGATTCACTCTGCGAGTTTTCATCCTTTTCAAGAGACTTTATAGGCCATGACTCTGATGTGACCTTTCTTTTTTCCTAACATATGCCTCTTATAAAGATATCACCCACAGATGAGTTAATATCGTCTCAGTGCTCTTCTCCGATACTTCCCTGCTGCCAACCACAGAAAAAAGAGCATTTCTCAACAAGAACCATAAAACACTCCTTAAGTTGAGCTCATTAGACCTATAATTCTGTAAGGTCTTAACCTTTCTGGCGTAATCCTTTTTAGGAGGGCTTTTTCAGGTTTGAAGCGCAAGGTGAAAGTGAAGTGCTTTAACGACTTGGTGCTACTGTACTTACCAATGCAGAATTAATTTCAGGCAACCACAGTGACTCTGCTCACTAATGTCAGTTAGCCCTTTACAAAGGTTTGCAGTTTGCCTGGTAACATAGAACTCTGTTTATTTAAGAGCTCATCTGGGATTATTGATGGTTATTATGTCAGTAGACATCATCCGCTCGCTGTGGAAATTGCCCAAATGGTTTTTGTGCATTAGCCATCATGAGGGATTTACAGAGTAGATGTCTGATAGATAAGGTTGTCAGAATTTTAAGCACTCAGCCTATAACCAAGGGGAGCCTCCAAAAATTATCATTGCCGTCAGCGTGGCAATCCCTGACTTGCCAATGAACCCCGTCCGTCTGCATTGTTGCCTTTTTTGCAATGAGACTCGGGCTAATAAAATTTATTGTCATGAAAACATCTTATTAGTTGTGACAGCTTGGGTCTGTCTATGTATGTGATGGTGATTTGGCCCGCGGAGGTTACACTGTCTGCTGGCTAACCATGCCTCCCCTCATTCCAGCAGCCGCCGACCTCTCTGTCAGATGTTCGTTCATCCCGAATGTGATGTGACACTCGCTTTCTAGTGAAAAACTTTGCATGAAGGCGTGCAGGCTCCTTTGCTCTCGGGGTGCAAAAACTAATGGATGAGCTCTATAAACGCAAATAAGGTGTGATGCTCACCTCCCACACATTATCCAGAACGGAGAGAGAGCGTGGCTCACACACCTTTCTTCCAAAGGTTGAAGCGAAATGTAGAGGGGTCGTACTGCCGAAATGAAATTCATTGTATTGTACGTGGCCTGTGGCATGTTCTCGCACCCTGCCAATCAAACTGAAGGAAGCATGTTCACAAATAGTGCTCGGTGCTTCAGCTGCATGGGGTCACTAACAACTGGCTTTTATGAGTCTGAATGGCCAGGCAGGCCCCTGACCTCCTTATAATTCACAACAGCGAACTGATCCCTCCTTCATGGCGTCAGAACTTTAACTGACAGGGAAAAATACTCAACAACAGTACAGCCAGAATAAACTATTAGTACTCACTGATCACATGAAACCATTCCGGGTTTCCCTGACCCGAGGACATAGTCAGTGTTTTCTCGTGCAGATGAATGAATGTCAGTCATGCTCTTTCAAAAGCCCCAATATTGAAAGTATGTCTTTGGAACTCCCCCTCCCCTTCTTGTTTGTTGTAATACAAGCACAGAAACGCTATCTCTGTCTCTCTTTGACACACACACACAATAATGTCTGTCCAGAATTTATTTATTTATGTTTACCAGACTCCTCTGTCTTCCTGAATGCTAAATGTAGATAAGCTAATTTCCCTGAGCCGATTATCAGCTTCAGAAACAAGTGGGCAGGCCACTGTGAACATTCAAGCCCAGAATAAATTGAAAGAGTGGTAGATAGAGGAAGAGGACTGTTCAGTTCCCCTCCTACATTGCTGGAAAAGGATCTCAGCAGTGGCATTCCTCTCCGGCTCAGTCCTGAGATCTCTGGAGCTTTGTGAGTTGGTGCAGTTTGCCACACTAAATTCCCACTAATTCATTTGTCCTGTAACTCAATAGGAGTGCAGCAGATATGATGGCTTTTAGGGAATTTCACTATAAACAAAAGGAAAGACCTCTCGCTGAGGAGATTTGAGTGGTAACCTCAGTTTCTCAGAGCAGCAGTCACTTCTTCTATGAGCATTATGCTACTGGAAAGCTACTCTTGTTTATGTATGTGAACCATCAAATGGCTGTTGTTGAGCTAATGTTTTTATAGCTTATGTATACAGCTACAATTTTCAGTCTGTGGATTCTGAAACCTGTAAGGAAACACAAGGACATTTCCCCAAACTACCTTATTAGATTAGGCATGAATGTAATGTTACACTTTACATGGACTGTTTTCATACTCGGCTTCACTCCGGCTGAACTTATGCCAGGTTATGTGCTGTTTAGCCGAGGCTCGGTTTCTAAGCATGAACTTCTTTCTTTTTGTTTAGTATGGTAAGCACTGTTAATAAATAAAAAATACATAGATAACCTGGAGGTCACCTTGACCTTCATCTACTTTTGCAGAGAAGATATTGAAATCAGTTCAGCTTGAACATAAATATGATTGCATATGGCTGTTTTCCTGTTTTCCTGTCGCAGAAAAGAGAAGCCCGTGGATGGCTTCATTCAGGGGACATTTACATTTTACAATAAATAGCACAAAACTGACAGGCTCTTCCATAAATGAACGAGTATGCTGTCTTATCAAACGATGCGATGGCTGCTGGTGGCGAAATGGGACGTGTTAGGGGCATATGAACTATATATCTGCTGACAATGATGAATGTTGGCTCCAAAATACAGTATAAGTGATTTTTCCCTGTTTTATTTATTTATATACTACCTGAAATTGGGGCCATTTTTGGCCATTCTGATTAGGAGGCTACTGTATGGGAAAGGAGGGGGCTAAAGCTGCAACAAAGGGTGCTTCCCAAACGGCCAAATGGATGTGGAATAGATATTGGCTTCCGTCAGAGAGCCTCCAACAGTGCTGCTAAAGTGTAAACAGTGACCCTCTGCACCACCTGGCATACTCATCCCAGTGTTGTTATATGGGAACGTTGAAATGTGGAGGCACTGTGTTAAATCTCTCCAACTCTCAGTGAACAGAATCAGTGTGTCTACAACATTATAGACTTTAATTAGTGTTGAGATGCCCAGGCTCGTTGTCAGAAGTGCGCGCCTCTGCAAACAGATTTCTTCCAGTGTGACTGAAAGTTGTTCCAATCTTTTCTTCCACTTGTTCTGGCTCAGGCAGCAGCAGCAGCAGCATACACGTCAGGAGCCACAGCACAAAAAACCTTTAAAGTTGCCTCTTTACTTCATAAAAATGTTTTATAGGCCCTGATGTTTTAATGGTGTTTACAAGGTTTGGATTAACGGAAGCATTTTGTCAGAGACACATGACCGGTGCTCGTTGAGCCGTTGCAGTCTGGCACTCCTTTTTTTTTTTTCTCAACTTGTTTTATGTCTTAGTAAAACATAGCAATCATTCACATATTGCAGTTTGAGATCCAAGTAAGTTACAAAGTTGCTCTGCAGTAGAGGGTGGGCGAGTTGATGAATTCAAATCACATCTTGCACAAACCATTCACGTAGGATTTCCATTGAGACGCTTGTTAAACTGAAAGCAAAAAGGGTTCAGCCTCCCTTTGGAATTTCACACTTTGTTTTATCTACACAGGTGTAGTTACTAGTGATTAAGTACATTTTCTTTGTTAGTAGGTGGTTTGTTGGGGATGTTTTGCTTTAAGCTAAAACAAAACATCTTAGATTTGCTGAACTTTTCTGAGGAAAGGAACACACTCATTCAATAAAGAAGAGTTTACTAAAGATGACATTTGGTTTTCTTGAATTTGACTTGAAATCCTTTAATATCTATTCCACAGTTACTCTAGCTTAATATTTTGTGGCATCATAAAGAGAGATCTCACTTTTGACTTCAGGTTTTAATGAATATCTTCAACTTAAAAAAAAAAAAAAGACTCCCAGAAAAACCAAATGATGCATACACTCATTCATGCAAACGGTAAAATTTATTTTCACTCGAAAAAAAGCTCATAATAGAGTCAAAATAATCTCACCAACCAATTTAGTTGTTTTTCTGTTTTTCGTTTTGGCATAATTCATCTGTGCATCTAACATGTGAAGAACATGCATATTGAATAATTATGTTATCAGTTAATGAAAATGAGCTGAATCCGAAAAGGTTTTTAACATTCTACAGATTATATAGATATTTCTTTTAAGTTGTCTGGATTTAGTCAGAGATGTCCTGCGAAGTCTACTATGTGTTGGTTTTATTTTCACAACTAGGATATTTGTGGAGTGCACACTATTATCCAATTCTGGAACCTTTTTTTTTTTTTTTCTGAAGGTCAGCACCACTCTGTCTCATCAACAACTCTAAACATCGTCTCCATATTTGCAGTATCTAAGTTATATTAATATTTACTCAGCTTGAGCCTCCTGCCAGCTTTTTTAAACAAAGTTTGAAATGTTGCACCATTAATCATTTTGTCACATTTACTGTGTCTGTTTTTGGAACAAAAAAGTAGAAGTCCACATGCTGTTTGTAACCTTTCCCACCTGTCTTGATCCCCGAGACCCTGCTGGGGTGTATTAATGTGTCTGTTTGTGAAGTGCGTCACCAGTGGCCTATTCATTCTTGGGCACAGACTCTGACACTGGACCCTGCATTTATATACATCCAAAATGCTGTCAGTCCCAGTGATGATGTGTTTGCCGCGCTGAGATGCCGCAGCTCCACGGAGCATATCCATCCCAAGCATGGGGCTCCATACCTTGGATGGATATGTTCCATAGGCCCAGTCCATTAACACATCCACCACTGACCCATAAATCAATGTCCAAGGCCTCTGCAGACAGCCGCAGCCCGTCGGAACACTCTGGCCTCCTCCGCTATTCACATACAAACCACCACAGATAAATCAGATCATTTTTTCCAACAACTTTCGCTTCTCTTCCATTTCTGCTATTTATCTCTCCCCCTCATCTTGTCTGACAGGTTTTTATTAGCCTATGGCATGTGATTGAAGTTCCCCTCTACATTTTTTTTCCTTCCTTCCTTGTCTGTCTGGCAGGTAAAAACATACTTTGATATATTGTGCATGAGAATATGATGCAATGCTCTTTTCAGGAAAGGTATTCATCAAAAGATTTTTTGGGGGTGGATTTACATATAAAAGTATTGTGCAAGTTGGAGAAAATTAGCTTCTGATCACAGTTACAAATTAAATTATATCAAAGAGAGCGGATCTTCTTTAGTAGTGCAGATATAGGGTAAGAGAGATACTTGGGAAAGCAATTTTTGCATTACTTTTAATTATTCCATAATTGTTGAATACACAGTATGGCTACATTACTTGAGTGACATTTCAGTAATACACTATAAACCTGTATGTTAGAACTTGTACAGCTTGTACAATTAGCTACCGACATGCAGACAAGTTTTAATAAAAAATAAGTTCATGTTTGCATCACATGTACTGCGGACAAGCTCATACTTACGATATTTAGTATGTGACACCTTTAATAATGCTGTCGTTAGGTTTGAGATCGATTGCATTTGCTGAATGAACAGGAGTTCCTTGAAAATTAAGACACAAGCTTTCATAGTGTTGATGCTAAACCAAGCAGAACAGAACTAGTACTTGTTTGGCTCCTCCAGATAGAAGAAACAAGCCATTTTACACTTCAGCAACTGTATCTGTCCTAAATATTTGTGGCAGCAACAAGATAGTTTGTAGTATCTCATGCCCATCATTAATTCTGCAGTTTTTCTGTATTTGACAGAATGGAAAGGAAACCATCTTTTCAACTTTTTCATGTTTCATTGTCTTATATACTGGAGGTCAAACATCAAATGTAATTATTCGCTTTGTTGTCTGCTTCTTCATTTGGAATATACACATAACCTTGATAATTTTCTGTCTTTTAAATCTGTGAAAGTCTTATAAAAAAAAAAAAAAATTCAATGCAAGGAAAGCAGGATGCAGTTACTGCATGAAGTTCACAGCTCTCGTGTCAGAATGACTCTTGAAGTGCTACATATGCATTTTCTTGGAAGCTGAAGATGCTGAACACTCTTCCACTCATGAAGTGGCAGCCAGCCAGCCGTCCCCAAAGCCTCCGCTCCCCGTCAAAGAAATTGAGTCATTGTGGTCTGCGTGATAAAGCTTTATACCATCCCCCTGACAAATGAACTCATTAATGATTGATTTAGATTGAACATGTATGAAGAAACCATTTCTCTATTCATGGAATCTCATTTGTTCTGTTTTATGGAGTGATGCTTTTGACAAGAAGAAGCAAAAATGGAAAAACCCAATTGTCCAGGAAAGATGGGCTTTTTTTTTTTCTTGCCTTTTTCTGCCTTTTTCTACCTTTCAATTCTCTAACACAAAGAATTAATTTCAGGGTTTTTTTTTTTTTTTTCATACCGCAAAAATTGATGCTTGGTCCTGATTAGGACTATTATTATGCTTAAATGAAAGTGCAGGATATGGCACTTTTTGATATGATTGGCAAATTTCTTGAGCTTTTCTTCACCCTATTGTAAGTTTCTCTAAGTTTTTTTTTCTTTCTTGCATACCTCAAACCCTTGGCATGGAATATAGGGCAGTGGATGTTAGGAGCAATAATAAGAAGTACTACGGAATAAAATGTTTTATGGGCAGCATAGGATGGTGGTTTGCTTCAATCCCTTCTGGAGTAACGTGAATGCCAAAAAGTTGAGCATTGGACGAAGAAGAAAAAGTGAGTGCAGGCATGGAGGAGAAGTGATGGAGTGCAGGGGGCTGAAGGAAAACTGAAAGAGAAGACGCCAGCTCATTAAATGGGTACAGTTGAGAGATGGGGAAGTGAAGAAAGGCGCAAGGAAAACAGAAAGAAAAGTTTGTTCTCTCCTGAGCTCAGAAGCAGCCAGTCCGGGCATGGCCGTACCCAGTTGGCCTCACGTGGCGCAACAACCCCCTGTTCTGTCAACACTAGTACACAGCGTGTCATCACTGATAAACCCTCTGTGAAAAATGAAGACAGGCTAGTTCATAAGCAAAACAGATAATGCAGTGCAGGCAAAGATCAGAGTCAGAAAAGTTCATATTGGGAGCTTTTTTTTTTTTTTTTTTTTTTTTGTGCAGTAGTACTGATTGCTTTTCTCCGCTCGTGTTCCTAAAACATACATTAGCCAGAAATGCCGTAGCATGTGGATGTGGTCTTTAATGGAGTGGACCCCATTATTTCTTGCTACTGAGGCAGTGTGAGATAATATCAGCTATTACTTTTTCTCAGAAGTCAGGAGGCCACTGCACAAAGAAAAGTGGCTCCTTTTTTGCAGGCTGTGAGTGTGTCTGTGGGGGTGTTATTGTGCAGTCTTGGCAGTGACTACAGCTGAAGGGAAAGCTCCATATAAAAGATTTGGTTTGTGGTGAAGTGATGGGATTTAAAATGGTTCAGTAATTCTTCTGGTTTTTGTTAGTCGTCACTTCCTCTATCTTTCATTTATCTCCCTTCACTCTCAATGTATCACTGTGGTATTAGTGTTATGTGTTCTTTGGTAGCTCACAAGGACAAGTTAATCATTATAATTTTGAGGTCTTAAGCTTGATAGGTCTGACAGTCTGAAGCCTGTTTAATGGCTTATTCAGAGAATAGACGGGTATTTTTTGTAACAAAATGTGCGTCTGTGAAAGAATCACTTTGATGAGACTGTCATTATATTGCAGTCAGTAGCAGTTGTCTTTTTTCCCATGCAACATTTCATTGATATGGTCCAGTATGTTGCTCTGTATTCGATTACCATACTGCTTTCTATCTCATGTAGCACTTGACTAAATTGGTCAGCCATAATATTATGACCACCTTCCAGATATTGCGTAGATCTTCCTTTTGCTACCATTGGGTCGTGGACTCGACTAGACTTCAGAAGGTGTGTTGTTCTATCTGCTACAAAGATGTTTGCAGAAACCTGCACAAACATATCTTACCTGCTCATGACTGTCTCTGGTTCATTGCTTTTCCTTCCTTTGACCACTTTTCACTATTTCACAATAGGCAGTTCTGGAAATGACTCAACCCAGATGTCGAATCTAATTTGTCTCCTGTAGAACTCACTCAAATCATGTGGATTTTTCCTGTTTCTAACACATCAACTTTGAAGACAAAATGTCAATTTACTCCTCAATATGTCTCACCAACTGAAAAGGAAAGTGAATATCACTGATGTCTTTATTATGGCACCTGTCATTGGTCATAGTATTATGGCTGAACCTGAAAGTGGAGGCTCCACATCCTGGATTCTGGGATGCTGTGGCATGTATCAGCACTGGAACGTGCGTGTGATGTTCTTCCATGTATAATGGTGATCACAGCTACAAGATCAGTGTCCTTTTGATGTGTGTGGCTTTCTGCTTTATCTCACAGTCCAAATAAATTTACCTCGGGTGAACTGACAGCCCTCACGGTCTCCAGAGTTCAGTATGTTTAGACGTCTTTGAGCTGTTTTCTTGCCTTTTGCCTAATTCATGTCGAGGTAGGCTCCAGTCCTCCTGTGACCCATGATGTGCGAGTTGCTGTCACGTTGACTATCTTCTCTCATCTACATCTGCGTTTCTGGCACCAGCGCACATCCCTCCTCTGGTGACGTTTCTGTGGTTATCTTAATGAAGGAATGAGCAAGAGATGGGATACCTTGTATCCTTGTTTAAGCATGATATGCAGCACTATGTGGCTGAGGAATGTGCGTTTGAATGAGTTTTGACATTCACTTTGCTGCATGTCCAAACTGGTAGCACGGTGCATTATTCACTCATAATGCACTCTTTGTGTATTGCTAATGCTTTCTCCCTGTTCCAAATGCCAATGACATTTTAGCACACTTGTCACTGCAGTAACCCAATTTAGTGCCAGCCTGCTTTGCCCAAAATCAAACGGCAGTCAAAATGTTGTCGCACTCATGCAAAGGAGATTGATGTTTATAATGACGACAATAATGTTTCTACTTTTTGCGCATTTGAGAGAAACACTCTGAAAACTATTGAGTCAAACATCTTATATAAGCTATCCCAGTGATTAAAGCATCCTTCCCTATCTACTATCCTCATGTGATTTTTTTTTTCTGATTATTTTGACAGAGCTCTGTAAAATTCATGTCCATGCATTCTTGTTGTGACTCAGACCACATCAGTGCTTTCCATGACACCCATGGCAGTTTGCCAATAAGAAATGTTAATCACGGGACATAAAGTTTCATTCTTGGCTGATTGCTAGGTCAATGACAGCGATGCAGGGAGCAGAAAACAGATGGTTGGGTTAAAGCAAAAAGTAGCCAATGATTTAGAGGGCAGAAAATGTGAGGATCTCACATTGTGAGAAAGAGACTTGCTCTCACATTATCAGCGTTCACATTACAGGCTCATTAACAAGAATAATGGAGCTCAATAAAAGCAATCAGGCCCTGAAATAAACTACAATTAAACAACCTTATTTTTCCCCATTAGAGGAGAAGCTCCCCTCCAGGCTGAAGAAGACGGACATCGCTTCAGTCTTTTCCCATTTGCAGCAGAGAGACATTTTTACTGTGCAGTCATGACAGCTGCATACTGTAAACATCACACGGAGACAAACAGGACAAAGAGGATTTTGGAGTGTTCCTGTTGTTTGAAGGCTCCGTAATGCGCCGGCCATGCTAAGCAAACACATCCCAAAGCTTTTAATGTCTAGTTACACTGCGCAAACACATTGTGTACAGTTGTCTTTCTGCGGAGTATCATTCCCTTCACAAATCCATCCAAAGCCTCAGCATGAAGTGCGGACTGTAGTGCTCAAACATGTCACAGGGCTTTGCTTTCGGAGCTGCGGCACCAGGAAAAAGGCCTGTCTGCTTAGGAGCTGTAATTTAATTGAGGGATTAGCATTACTGTGCAGGGTATAATATATTTCTTTCAGCACCTGCCATTTAACCTTGCTGGTGGTGAGCAGGACTTGCAAGAACAGAGAGAGGGGTTACCTTTAATCGCCAACATGCTGCAGCCCTGAATGGTGGCTGGGGGTTTCGAGCCCCCTTATTGATTCCAACAGATGGCAGAACCAGAGAGAGAGTTTTTCCGCTGACTCCATGCCCAGATGAACAGCAGTGGAGGGCTTGCCATGGCTCCATTAAATATTCACTCCCAGCGACAACACACCGAACATTAGGCAGACACAGACAAGACACAAAAGAAGCACAATAAAAGTGCCAGTTTAAAGATATCCGAACAGAACGTAGACTCATATTCCAGGAACAAGACATTTACTTCATTCCCCAAGCCTTTTGAAATATTGAACAGTCAGCAACAATGGCTTCCATAGCTGAGTAAGCTTGATTACGCAAGTTCGAATTTTATTAATTATTCATCCCAAACTTAATGGTTATTTTTTTTCTCCTTTCAGGATACTTTTAAGTCTCAACTCGGAAGGGATTATACATTTGGTGTCATATATCCGAAAATTATCAATCAGACTTTTCGCCGAGCCATTTCAGAAAAGCTGTAATTTAGTGCATTTAATTGAGCAATAAGAGAAGTCGAGATGAGTACTATGAGAATGTGATAGTTGTACAGTCTTTTCTGTGAGACTGCTATGCATGAGACGCACTGCCTGTGAACTTATACCACCTGAGGATTTGTATGTGTTGGCAATTAACTGGAGGGAAGATGATTGTTGGGCAGGTCGGAAAAATAATCACAGGGCTCAGGCAATGTCAGGCGTCACATTAGGCCACATCAAGACCTGTCTCTGCTGTCCAGAATTAAATATAAAAACATGCAAATGAGGCTCGGATGCTTTGCAGGGATGCACTTCCTGTGGCACTATAACAAGCTCATTGAGATGCAGCGCCACTCAGATGTGATAGCTGCTATTTATTCCCACAAAATGCCTTTTTTAATATGGACTGAGATTTCTAGCCCTTCTCAGTCTCAGGTGCCAAAATAGTGTTAAAGTATAACAAAGGTTGAAATAGAAGCAGTTATTCAAGATCTTAAGGGATGTTTTTTAAAGTAACGAAGAAACTGGATTTTGTTAATTGCAAGTTTACCGTGAGTGGCAGCATTTCCCTCCATGTGTATTGCAACTGAAGGGCTAAAGCAAAGTATCAGTACTCTAACTCAGCAGCTGGACTCGTGCTGGGTGCATTCATGTTCGGCATTTACAGTGTACTAAAGCACATTAAGTGAGGTCTCCCAACAACTTCAGTTGCAAGACTATGTGAGTATTCACAGTGAATAATTTACTAAGGATGAATACCTACTATTAACAAACATTTAAGATGATGCCTACCATTAAAGAATAGCATGTCCTTCAACCCTAATTCTGCATTCAGTGATCTTATTGGGAACAAGAAGATGTGAAGTTGAAATTTTACGGGTTGTATTTTGTGATGTCTTTTATTAGACAGATGTGGTTAAACAGAGCTCTAAGCTAATTTAATTGTGCATATAAGTTCATGCTTGATTTTCAGTTTGTGTTTGGGAGGAAGAGAGGAGGGAGTGGGAGAGAGAGAGCTGTAGGAGACGCAAGCTTTGTAAACACATGCAGCTGTATCCTCTTAAAGCAGGCCCTGTGGTTGTCCCCACTTATTTTCTGTTTGTAAGCTATCATGTACTTCTGTCATGATGAGGGGCAATGAAATTTTGGGCTCAAATGGTAATTATTAGTTATGTTCTACAGTTGCCTCCCTCTCACCCTCGGTTTCAGCCTGTGTTTCCTCTCTTTGTATATTATTAGTTTGTTTTGGGTTTTTCTGTTTTCCCCAAGTGTATTTTGTTTCCACTTAAAATCTTTGCGCTGCAAAGCCAAAGAAAGAGCTGGGACCCACAAATCAATTTGTTTCAATGAAATGACCAGTGAGTGAGAACTGTTTGAAGCTCATTATTTTGACTTGTGTCTCTGTTTTCAGTCAAAGCCAAGACTTTTTTTTTTTTTTCATGCCGTACAGGATTCGGAGCAAGCAGCTTCCGTCGTAGGATAGTGTTCCTCTCTATCTCCTTCTCTTTGTTTGGATGTCTCCCTCTCCAGGATCACCAGACTGTGCAGCATAAATCTGATTGGCAATGCATCACTGCGGCAATGTGTTTTTCTTTCACAGAGTGTAAACTGCTAAAGGAGACACATTGAAATGGCGTATGTGTGGAAGGAAATGGGAAGAGATCTTGGAATTGGTTGGGATACTTTGAGAACAGTTGCTTCAATTGCTGTTGCCAAATATTGATTGTTAACTTTTTCTAAGCTTCTTCCATGGTGTTGGACAGAACCAATGGGATTATAGAAATTAGTGGTTGGCCTTTTCTTATTTTATTTTCTTATGAATTCTAATCTTTTTAGAAAGGAAAGACTTTTGACTTACAACCAACATGCTAGCAAAGCGGGCCCTCTTCTTTCCTTGCAAGAGTTTTTGTAGCATGATACATTGAAGTCATAGAACAGCACAGGAGTTGTTAGTACTGGTTAGGAATCTCACTTCCAAGCAAGAAAGTTCCTGGTTTGAGTCATGGTTGAGTCATCTTCTACAGTCCAAAAAGAGCAACGTGAAGTTAACTGTCCCTCAGATTGGCAGTAGAAGAGATTGTGAGCCTGTGTGTTCGAGAAGATGGATGAACGTGAATCTACTGTTTCAGCCTGTTTTACAGTATTTTCTGATACAGCATTCCTGCTTCACTATATTTTCCACTTCTACTTACAGTAGTAGATAATCCTGCAAATTAAATGTCCAGGGACATCTCGAAAGATTGGAATATCATCAAAAAGTAGATCTTCTGTCATTTTTGTACTGCTAACATCCACCCATCCATCCCCCACACCTCTTATATGATAACACAACACAATCTAATAAATGTCACTGAATTGTAATAATATTGACATTTTGTAAGCATCTGCAACATTTTGTACTGACTATCCTGAAATCAATATGTAATCCATTTTCACAGTGAATACAACATGTGTTAGTTCCCCTTTTTTATGAAAATATATGCAATATGTTATATAGTGTATTAATCAACCAAAATTTCCATACAATTCAATATACATTATAAGAACTTTTATTTCATGCATTCAAGCATGAAAAATACAGCCTAGGTTCTTCAAGTATACTATTAGTGTATTAGTAACAGCAGTTGATGAAGATTATATCAGCTGAACCTGAAAAGAGCCCGTCTTTCAGGATTCATAGACACACAGCTCTATTATACATACAGCCGCTACATAATGAGGATTTCAATAGTATCCTGCACGACAAAATACAAATACAGAACAGTAATTTGTTTTAAATTATTGTTTTTCTTAACAATTCTGTGTTGTATGTTCTGCCAGAGATGTGCACAACATTTAGATTATCCAGCTTTTGTAACCACTGCAAAATTTTCCATTTTATTACAAAATGCGAGTGAAATGATTACATATTGCATTCAGGCTATTTATTGTAGTATTCAGTGAAAATGTGTTATTTTGTTGCGCTATTATATGATTCAGAGATCTTACATAATAATGCAGACTTACATAGACTCTTTGATCCAATGCATGATCATGTGGGACAAAAGCTCATCCCGGTTTAAAATCTCCAATTAACATGTTTTTGGCTGAGAGGAAATCCCATTTATGCACCTCGAGAACATGCAAGCTCCATACGGAAAAATCTTCAAATCCACACTGATATTTTGGATTGATTTGTTTTAGAAGCTAAACTTTGGTTGAAATGAAAATAAAGCTGAAAAGCCTGGAAATGTTTACGTTTATGTGCAATATATTTAAGCTATATGTTTTTGTTTTTTTTTTCAATAGTTTTAAGCAAGGTGTGGTGAAAATGAACTGTTCCACTTCATTGCAATTAATTGTACAAAGTAACCCAAGCTTCAATATCTGAACTCAACCCGTAAAACTGTCAGTGTCAAGAATGCCGAATGCTGTCCTCAGATTTTACTGTGCAACAGGTAATTTTTCATGTCTTGCATTTCACTTTGTTTACCCACACCTCTACAGATAAAATGTGATGGTTTTGGACAGCCTCTTTGCACTAAAGTCAGGTTACATTTTTTCACAGCAAAGAATATAAAGAAAATGCCACATGGATTTTACAATTGGTGCAACATATCACACCTTCAATTGCCGGTGCTCCAGGCAATTTTGTCATGCACAGAATCTCTCTGGGCTCATGCACTGGAGATTTTTTTCCTGGGGCTTTTAGTCTCCCGAAACCACTCATCAAAGCTACTTTTTTCCCCCTTAATAGGATACAATTGTTTAACACTTTTTCAATGCTCCTGAATCAAGAGTTTGTTTCCTCTTTCTCTTTGCTTCATTTGTCCTGATGCTCCTTTAAATGGGCTCCAGCTGTAGAGACGGACAAGTATTCGTTTGCTGCTGCATCGTCCGATAAGTAGCCTCTCATTTGACCGCCCTTGCAGGCCAATTATAAAGCTGTAATAGGGCAACACCTCCTCAATCTTTCTGTTACTGAAGCTCACCGGTCTGTCCCCTCAGTTTCTCTTTTTGTCTCTGTCATTGTGCCTTATTTCCTTCCTCTCTCTTTCTTTCTCGCCCCCAGGCAAAGAGTAGAGAGGGCAGGCGTGGTGATGGCCAGCTCTTGTGTCCTTTAGTGTCCGATAACAGAACCTTCCCATCAGCTGCCTGCTTCAGCCAAGCAAGGCCTGGCTAATGGATTTGGCTGGCAGGCATACATCCCTTCTTTCCAACTGAGCCACCCTGCTCCCCTGCACCTCTCAATTATTCAGTCTCTACTTCTATGCAAATGGTTTCCTATTGAGGAAAAACCTGCCATTATTTTCATCTGGTTGTTATGTGTGCTGATGCGTGGGACTCCGGAGACTTGTCGGCTGTGACATATGGTATGGCTGGTGAGATGGAGGATGCTGCCTACTTGCCAATCCCTCATCTCCTTCTCGGTGAAGCTCCATCAGACCTGAACCATTAGGGGCTGATCTATCGAAGCGCTGCTCACAAGTAGTAACACTCTCTAGCAGTTCCCTAGCAACCGCCGCAAGCGCTGTTCTCTTTCACTGTAATACTCAGTTGCTTAGCTACAGAGGCTGACGAAACTACACACGACTCCTCTCCCCGTAGAGTCAAGGGCCAAAAATGGGTACTATTGTTCCAAAACTGATCAATGAATAGAAGCACAGGATGGATGTCAAAACATGCCAATCTCTCAGCTATATAATCACAGTTGGAGTATAACAAACATCATGTAGGCTTTCACAGTACAATATGATGCACTTTTTTTTTTTTTTTTTTTTCCCTTTAAGGAATTTCCTCCTGGGCAAGCACATAGGGTGAATGTAGAGTACTGTATCTTATCTACTATATTAGAAAAACCCATTGGAAGTGGCACACAATTAAACAGAAAAAAAATGTGCACACATTACAGCGCAATTAACTTCCAAACAGTGCACATGTAGAACAACACAGCTGTGAAACTGTGAAGTGAACCCTAAAGAAATGCACGGTAAAAACTATTGCAGGACCATCCAATGCTGCATTGTTGTATATTTGCATGAGTGTGTGTGTGTGTGTTCTCTAGGTACTAGGTGTTCCCCAGAAGTTCAAAAGCATGTATATTAGAAGAGTCTGTGGTTTCAAATTTAGCATCTCTCCATGTTTGTGCCCTGTGTTGGCCTGGTGAGCTGTCCACCTGTTTTTTTCGCACTGTGAGTGAACTGGGATTGAAGTCGGTAAACTGTTAAAATCATTTTCACCAAAAAAGTGCAACACTCATAAATACACAGATCAGGGTAAAAACCATTTAAACAAAACATCATCACAATATTGAGGCACCTTTTTTAGAAATTGATTCTGAACTATGGAGCTCTGAATGCTCTGTCAGAGGACAGGAATATACACAGGGAGTGGAGAACAACTGACTGTGCTCCTACTCGCACTGACTTCCTATACACCTGCTGAATCATCATACAATCTATATTCTCCTGCAGGTGTGAACAATATTTCTTAGATTCCTATTTCACAGTATATAAAGATTAGCATGCCAAGCCTGCATCCCATTTTTTTAATCAACATGTCTGTTGCTGCTTGATCAAATCAAATAAATCAATCAACAAAAAAAAAAAAGTTTCATTTCTTACATGACATATTTGAGAATCTGTTTTCAGTGGTAGCTTGAAACAAAGGCAGTCTTTATGATTGTTGAAGTGAATCATGTTATTAACATGCACACTGAGGAAGCTGTATGAACCCACCTGACCAGGTGGTGTTTTTGTGAATATTATCAGGGAAGTAGTCACCTCGTTCTTTCAGGTCAACTAGCATCTATTATTTTATTCAAATTTAGAGTAAGTTGGTTAGCATGACAATACTATGTGCTTAGAAGAATTATGGCAATATCATCTAAAAATATGACTGTGCAGCTTCTTACCAACTCCCTCATATCTCTGTGTATTAATCCCACAATTGAGGTTTGACTGGAAATGGGTGTGTGAATGCTGAACAAGTTGCATCTTGCTTAATTGTGTTCATGTATGTGTGTTGCTCCTTGGAGTGAGAGGGTGAATGAAGGGCAGTGGGTTGCTGAGGAGGAGAGGATAGGGGTGACGGTTTTGGAAGACTGTGTAATTAAGGTACATAAAACAGCGAGGCTTGCCGGCAGCAGGAAGGTGTGCTGCTGATTTAGTCCTTCCCCTCCATGCCGGCCACCTGTTAAAGGATTTATTTCCCAGGTCAGTGGTGGGTTCCTGACATCATCAGGCAACCTGCTTCTTCTTTTAGCGCAGCGGAAAAGAGGGCGGGGGGGAATGGTGAAAAATGACGCAACCTTGAGTTTCACATTTTTAGTGAATTTTAGATGAAACTTTTAGACTTCAAAGCAAACAAAAAATATTTTTGTTAAAATACATTTTCAGACTTGTGGAAAGTGTTACGGTTTCCAAGAAGCATTCTCATGCTTCTTTTTTGAGTGAACAGAGAAATGTGCAGGTGAGAGAAACTTCCTTCTTAAGTCATCTGGGAGACATTGTGCCCTTCCAGTAGCCTACCTCAGCAATGTCACACCCCACCTTAGCAGATGCTTAAAGAAAACACCAGCAAGTGCATTTACCCCCATTTCACACTCTCATATTTCATTTTCATGTCCACTGAGGTTACCTTTCCGTTTTCCTCGCCACTGCAGCTACCGCAAGGTGAAAATGGTATGTTACCTGTTTATCTATGAGAGCTGTAGTGAGGGCAATCTTTTTATCAGAGCTACAGATCTGTGTGTATTTTGAAGACGTCTCAGAGGTAATTTCATGATTCTGTAGTTATGTTTATGCTAACAAGGCCAGAGTAGACACGCCCCCAGATGGCGGCATGTCTCTGCCCCCTGAGAGGCAGGCACCGCTGGGCACCGCCAGGCTGTGGAAGAACCTGCTACAGCCAAAAATAATTAAGCACGCTGTCACAGGCTTTTTGCTGTATTCACACAAAATGTTCATCCAAGTCTCATCATGGGAGAAGGCCCCTGCCTCCAGTCTTCTCTACTGCAGAAACACACAC
>OMNM01031896.1:4917-18441 GCA_900302745.1 Parablennius parvicornis
CACTGTTGTCTCTCAGTCTCTGAGGAGTTTTTTTTAGAAAAACTTAGTTTGTTCTTGGAATCCAGAAGGTTGTTTTCAAGGCTCACACTGTCGAATTGGCTCTGCTACTGATCTATCTATCTATCTATCTATCTATCTATCTATCTATCTATCTATCTATCTATCTATCTATCTATCTATCTATCTATCTATCTATCTATCTATCTATCTATCTATCTATCTATCTATCTATCTATCTATCTATCTATCTATCTATCTATCTATCTATCTATCTATCTATCTATCTATCTATCTATCTATCTATCTATCTATCCATCCATCCATCCATCCATCCATCCATCCATCCATCCATCCATCCATCCATCCATCCATCCATCCATCCATCCATCCATCCTTCCTTCCTTCCTTCCTTCCGTCCGTCCGTCTGTCCGTCCCCTCCTCTTCCTCATCCTCCTCCTTCTCGTCCTCCTCCTCAGTCTCAGCTACAACAATGAGCACATCAGCCACGTTGCACTACTGTTGCTGCAGCAGCAACAAGGACTTGTGGTTTGAACTGATGAACTGTGAAGATGTCAAACGCTTCCATTAGAGTGCTGAAACGTGGAGCCGGAGGAGAGAAGAGGTGGTCGACGTGTCCGAACCCGTGACGGACAGACTTCCAGGACCCCGTGACCTCAGCCTGTTGTTGATTCCGCAGCTCAGAACTCGGCGCCCTCCCACATCTGGACCTTCACTCTGTGTTCGATTCCTGTTAGGAATGACAGTAATTCGCCTAATAAAATAAGAGAAAAAAAAAACGCTTAGAAAAACTTTGTTTCCCCTCAAGAACACATTGTGAGGATGGAGACTTCAAAGAGGATGTTTTTCCAATTCATCCAAACAAAGATCTTCATTTATTCTTTAATAATGTTTGAGATTTCCATGGGTTCTTCTTTGGCAGGTTTCCATTCACTCCTCGTAAACACTGCGTATTACGTCGTTTAATTTGCTGCAGAGTGGGAATATACAGTCTACGCGCGGTGACGTCCCATCCACTCTCGCTGCCTGCACACACATTGGGAGAGCTGAAGCATGAAAACATGCCTGACAGCTGTGAAGGGAGAACATATGCAGCTGATAAGCTCTGAGTTAAAACAACTGCTGGAGGTGATCACGGAGCGTCTCCTCCAGGAATAGACAGAATTTCTCCGTTCCAGTTAGGCCACCTCGTGCACAGACGTGCACTGAAAGGCAGACTGAATCGGCCACGTTTTGTTGTTTTCGTCTCTAAACATATTGTCACGTCTTCAAGAGGGCTTCACAGTCTTTCTGCAAGCATGGGGACAATGTTAATGAAATGAGACTGTTGGTGCATGAATGCACACGTTTGCCATTTATATGATCAGGTTCATGTGTTGAGGCTCACAATCTGCACAAAACAAATTATATTGACGTGATGAATGAGGATCATGTTGGAAATGCTGCCACCTGCTGCAAAAAATACAAATCACAAGCCTTAGATTGGGCTGTCCGACCTTTTCGGTGTGCTGTTTGCATGTTCTTCCTGTGCAAGCAGCAAACACAGAGGACAAGTTCTCGAACTCCTGGCCCATATTCAAATGTAATATTTTTGATCAATATTTTTTTTCCCTGCCCCACAATATAAATAATCATTAATTGTGTAATTTAAATCCTAGATCAAGTTTGTCAAACACATTTTAGTTCAGGTGCCACATCCAGAACAGATCCATATTGAGTAGGCTGAGACAGTGAAATATTGCCATAATAACCTTTAAATTTAAACTTTAAAGTTTTTCTTGGTTGTGCCACTAACTATACGTGATGCAAATGTCTATATTTTGGCAAAAAACAAACAACTACTACAGAAAATGACTCCTGTCATCTCAACATAATGACAATTTCAATTAAACCTTCTTGTGCAAAATACAGTGAGATGTCACTAAAAACCTTTTTCTCTCATTGTTACATTAGGAATGTTCTTACAATTTCACAGTTCTGTTTTCAGCAGCAATTGTTTGGCTTTGTAAAAATATAGACATTTTCTTCATGTATACTCGTATATATGTGAGTTGGGAAGTGAATCAAATTGTGTTATTTGTCTTTTTTTTTATAAGTGAATATTTGTAAAGTTACATAATGGACATCCTTCAACTCTACACACTTCCTCTGATCCACAGACAATAACATGGATGTAAGATATGTTGAGATTGTCGGCATTTTTACAGCTGATCGTTCAGATTTGGAAATAATAATGACATTTCATCATGTATAGTCTGTGCCACTACAAAGAAAAACTTTAAATGTTTAAAAGTTTAAATATAAAGATTATTGTGGCACTATTTTTAGCTCAATCAAAAATAAATTAGGCTGAATGAATGTGGCAGCTGAATTACATGTTTTACACTCCAGTGCAGTGCTTAAAGAAAATCAAATGAGTTTTGATTCAAGTCTTTCAATCAGAGGAGTTTACTATATATTTTATTCCTGTTTCATGCTCATATGAATATAATAGAGCTTTACAGCATGGAATAGGTTCAGTCTGTATTCATATCAAAATTTTCATGGAATCACAGCCACCAGATAAGAGACATTTCACAGATTTCTATGTGGAAAAACCAAACAGCTGAATTGGAAAATGAATCCCTTGATTAACTGGAACGTGTCTAGACCGCGCTGATTACATGATTATATTCTGTATTTTAAGGTTGGAACAGATTATACTGTACAGATATTTTCCTGACATAATGCATCAGTATTGATGAGTGACGACATAGTGATATACAGCCTGCGTCCACTTGGTGGTGCTCACTCAACATGCACGGAGTTCCACATGACATTTTGGAGATAATACACTAACTGGATGAAATATTACAGGCTCATTTTTCATGACGCATGGTGATAAGTCAGTAATCCACATTTCTTCTTCTTCTTCTTCTCTCCTTATTAAATCTGTGCCACAATCACAGAGGAGGAGAAGCAGTGCAGTTAGTGAGATTAAAACTTTAATGCCATTAAACAGCAGATTGTCCAAAAATGAAAAAAAATAAAAGGGTTTGCAAAGCTTGGACGATTTCTAAATGAAACTAGAGAATTAGATAACTCCGTGACTGCCCCAATGACACAGGAATGCATCCTCAATTACAGACTTTTACATTTGGCAACTCCACGGGTGTCAAACATCAGACCTAAATACAAAGAAAACATGGAGATTTGGATTATGTTTTGTGTTTTTTGGACAGATTGTAGTAATTTTCTGTAAGTAATTGTTTGATTATTGTAAAAATAGACAATCTTATCATAAACTCTGTACCACAAAAAAGAAAAGTTAAAATTTGAAGGTTATTATGCCACTATTTTACCTGTCCGACCCATTTAAGATGACATGTGACTGCATTCTGCTGGTGAGCCAACATCTTTTTGTCAGTCCTGGGATATTTACACTTCTTTTTATATGTATTCTGGAAAAATGACAGATAAATACATCATTTTAGTCACAGTCTTTTTTTACTGGAATATTACCAAGAAAAGAAAATAAGCTTTGAAAATCTTATTCATAGTTACTGCAAACTTGGGATTTGAACCTGAAAACCTTCAAACACAAGCTTACTTCCCTAACCTGGAACCCACCCTTAAGGCAAGTGACCATAATTGGTAACTTATTGTTCCCAAATACACTGATGACAGCCACATAATCCAATGTTCTCTGGTTGTCAAAGCAAGAAAATGTACCACTTGGTGTGTGGAAGGGTGAATTGAATTCCTATTTATCCCATTTATATGAAATTTGAAGCAATGCATCATGAAGTATGCAAGATTTCAGTCATTTTCACATTTTAACTGATTTGCTTGTATTTAAAAAGGCATATAATGTTCATTATCAAGGCTGAATAAAACAGAACAAGCATTTAAATGGCTTGAAATGTCTTTTATGAACATCATTAAATAATGAAATGTATTAAATCTAAGCATGTAGCATCCAAACAAGCCTCCTACAAAAATCAATATGTTCATATTCTATATTATGCAGTGAATTGAGTGCATTGATTTGGGATTTTCTAGTAATATTTGAAACATTATCGGGTTATTGGAGGTTATTCTTTTGTTTCTGTTCGACACAATGTTTGAGGATAACATTTATCCCACTTTCTCGTCTCTACGTCAATCCGTGACCTGATAACACCTAAGAAATCTCATCATCATCATCATTGTTGGAACAGTTGAGGGGATAAATGCTGATTTTTCTGTCCTGGAAGGAAACTGCTCGCCGCAGAGATCTTTGGTTCCTCATCAATCAGCCCTCAGAGCGAACGTGTAGCTGGAGCTCCGCACGACATGCTGAGAAAGACAAAAAGAAAAGGAAAAAAAAACAAACAAACCCTGTGATCAACATATGCATTTTTAAAAGATACTGCTGCAGGAAATGACAAAAACCACTCCCAGGCTGCATAAAAGCTCAAAGTGAGGATGTAAAACTAATCGAGTCAAGGAGGGAAAACAACACAAAATACGATCTACGCGCTCCGATCCACTCTCTGACATGCAGAGTGCACAAAAGCTTATTAGGACAAGTACCGATTTCCCAAAAAGAAGTGTGTGTGTGTGTGGGGGGGGGATGAGTAGCTTTGAAGCAAACAGCCATCAGACATTTCACACTTTGGTTAAATGAGCAATCAATGGTATTGATGTACACAGACTCTTAAATACTCCGTTTTTATTCAGACTGTTATTTTTTTTAAAACTGACAAATCAAACATGCTGAGCAATCTCTCCTCGACAGAGGCAAAGATGTCTGGTTACTCCGCATCCCGTTGTGGATGTTTGTCATATCTTTTTTTTTTTTTCTGTTTTGAAGTCGGGCCGAGAAAGTCGGAAAAACAAACTCCGGGGGCGTTTAAAAAGCATCAGCAGTGCTTCTGAGGCATCAACCGTGTTGAAAGTTGTGGGAGTTTACTCAAGCTCGCCGGGATTAATGAGGCCGTCCTCTAGTTTGCACAGGAAGCTGCGACGCTTGGCTGGAGTTCCTCGCAGTGAACAAATAAGTCAGATCAGACGTGATATGTGACAGTCACAATGAGATGGAAGGGGGTAAAAAAACGTGGAAGAATACAGTCAAAAAACGTAAAGGTCCCATATTATACTTTTTTTTTTTTTTTTTACAATTTGACATAGGTGTCAGACGACCAACAAGATTCAAAGTGTATATCCTGTTTACTGTTTGTGAACCAGTTTGAACCAGAATAAGAGGCTCCTCAAGAAGTTCAGACTCTGCAGTGAGTGAATCTTTGTCAGTTTTTATTTGCCTATGGGAGGGTCAAAGTGAATGTCTACCACCAGAGCGAGTGGCAGTTTCCCCTTCGTGACATCACCAAGGGGAAATCCCACAATCTCTAAAAAGAGGAGCATGCAAGTGAGAAAGATGACACAATTGCTTTAATTTAATTTAATTAATAATATGGGACCCTTAAAGCCACTGGAATGACACTGTGATCTGAAGGTATAGAAGTAATCAAAGTAAGACAATCTTGACATTTATACATTTATTTGCACAGGTGCATTGTAATTGTGATACAAGCGAAAAGTGTGTCATATTGTCATAAAGTTAGAGTGTCAATAGTGTTAACCACAGCAAAACAGTGCAGCCCACGACAAATTTCGCCGGCACATTAAAGTAATTGAAAATCTGATGTGGACAATACTGTTCTCTAAAATGAAAGGTCGGGACAAGGACACAATCTTCTTCTACCTGCTGTTAAGTGGATTCAAATATGGTTATTGTCTGGCAATGCACTGAAAGAAGACAGAAGAAAATTGTAGGAACTGTCGCTAGAATTAAAGCAATTTGAAGATGATGATGTATTTTCAAGGCGAACCAAAGAGAGAAAGACTGAATCATCTGTCTGGAGTTTGCAGCACTGCCTCACACACAAGACTGTAAACTGCACTAAAGTCTTGACCTTGTAGCTATTGAAGTCAATACCTGGGCCCCACTTCATTCAGTCAGAGAGAAACCTGTCAAACCTAGAAAGATACCAACAGACTTTCTTATACAAGCACCTGCAAACAGTTCAATACAGCAACTAAATGTAAGAATGTATGAAAGTAACATTGGGACTATACGAAAACAGAAGCCAAGGACTGCAACATCATATAGTGAACACGCAGAGGAATTAAAGATGATCTCTTTCAAAACTACCGTGTTTGATTCTTTCTCAAAAGAGTTTGAGGTCTTTTCGAATGGCTAGAAACAGCTGGACCACCGTGTCATTCCACAGCTCTCTCTGGTGCCGGTCGGTGATTTGAGCCACCGTCTGGGTGCTGTAGACCAACGTCAGCACCGTCCTCTCGAAGTCGGCCCAGCTCAGAGGCTGCCGGCGCCGGTCGAGCTCCGCCGTCAGCCGGCGGATGTCGGAGAGCATCTTGGGCAGGACGTCCTCGCAGAGGACCTCCAGCTTCTCCACGCACTTCAGAGACGCCAGCTCCTCGTCCGGGATGAGCAGGGCCTGATCCTCACCTTGGATTTTCATTCCAGCTAGAAGAATCTACAAGAGACAGCAAAAAAAAAGAAAGAAAAAAAAGACAATCCCTAAAGGGTCTGTTTACAAGAGAATGTTTCAAATGAAAACGCATTGTTTTTACATTTTCATTTAAAAAAAACTTTCGCTCTTACATTTTATTGAAAACGATGTAGTTAGCATGTAGGACCACTACTGTAGTGGATACTGTTGGAGAGTAGCATCCATCAATAACTATAATCTCACCGCCAGCCCCAAACTAAAACTAACTAATCCTTTGGAAGCCTCACTCTGAACCTCATGCACTCCAACTCCATACAGAAGACTCTTGAGTTCAGAGGAAATAATAGATGAAATATAAATAAACATATAGTTGAAAAGGGACCAAGATTATAGAAAAACTGACCTCAAAAAGCAGATTGGCGTCCTCCACCGAGCGCTGGAATGTGGGGTTAATCAGTGTATGCGTCTCACGCTTTATCCTATGTGCAGACGGATACAGAGCTGCAACACACGGAACAAAAACAAGGTTCAGGTGATCCGCCTGGCATTCACCAGCTTAGGCTTCACACTGTCTGAATGGACGCGCATGTGTGTGGGCCACAGGTTGAATAAGCAGAGATTCATTACTGCTTAAACATCATGGAGGTGGAGAAGACTCTGGCTGCAGCTGTGAGGAGGTTAATTGGTCTTCGACCCGGTTCTGGTGAATGAAGTGGTGAGATATCTGCAGGTTTGTTCGGGGGGAGGCAACTTCGTTTTGTCAGATTTCAGAATGTCACTTCTTGTGAGCGGCAAACCGGGAACTCTAATATGAAGAGTCTACATTTTATAGGAGGCAACACTGTTCTCTCATATGGAAGCACACGCTATCCGTTAGTGGAAACTTAAGTACATTATGGAAATATTATTCTGCAAATAAAGGCCACAGAATCATGTGAAGATACATATTCTCAGGCATGAAACAACATTTCAAGGGAAAACATTTTTTGCATTTTCATTTCAAATGTAGTTTCACGTTTACACAGAAACAGTCTGAAAACAAGGTCCGTTAACACGGAAACTACAGAAATGCTGGAAACATGTAGTGGGAGTTGTTTGTTTTCGTAAAGAAACCACACACGCATTCACCCAGAAGAATACGCTCAAAATGTCAACAATGGCGAGAACGCGGACATTCGTATGGACAGATGACCAAGTTCAATTGCTATTAACGGTCACTCAACTCTAAAACTCTCAAGTTCCAGGAGAATACGGACTGGGAGTTCTGACACTCTGGAGGCAAAACATTGTTGTTATTGTTCATATACTTGTGCAGAAACTTTTCTGAAATGATGTGTTTGCGCCTGAAACGTTCTCATGAAGCGACGACTTAGTATCTTTATCAGACGGTGTAAGAACACTAAAAAGCAAACAATGAAACTTTCAACAGGGAATCGGTACAGTGGCAAGAACACACAACTGACGGAAGAAAAACCAGAAGCAGGACTAACAGAAGAATTGAAAAGGTGAAGCGATACAAGGATGTTAACCTGAGATAAACACACCGACCACCAAAGAAGCACGGACAGACTGAGTGGTTATATACACACACCAGGAGGAAAGGCTGGATGAGGTGCAGGTGAGAACACTCAAGGGGCGATCAGGCAGGGTTGAGGGGAGAGGAAAAGCTCTTGAAAACACACTATAGAGGCACAACACACAAGCAGACATGAATATGTAAATTAAATAAAAGAAAACAACGCACTCTAGGATCGGAAACACAAGGGATTCCAAGGAGATGACACTCAAGGAGAAACTAATCAATCAGGAACATAAAGTTAAGGTTGTATAAGAATAATAAAGTCTGAGATATAAGGGAGGAGAAGGGTGACCTGAGGATTCAGTGGCTGTTTTTCCCTTTTCAGTACAGTTTAAATACAGTGCCTCCGCTTGCCAGACACTTTAAACGTGCTCATTTTATGGTTTCTTTCTTTTGTGTGAGAACTGGAGAGCAGTCTGGTCGACGCAGCGCTTCAGGAGAGAGAATTCAAAGCAAATTTGATTCGAGCACTGAAGGGACTTTGGTAATGCAGTAAGGTAAAACGTCCTCTGAGCTTCTCCAGACATCTCACCCTCCTTTCCATTGCCTCACGTATCCTGTTGTTGCCTTCTCGGCGCTCGGCTCAGCGTGTGAGCCAGCACTCGGATCGCACACACCGATCTTAATGAGGTATACAGTATAAACACAGCGCTTCATCTGAGTTTGGATCAAGTCCTCTCTCCGCCCAACAGTGGCGGCCGCTTTGCCAATGCTGCTGTAATGATTGGCCCCGCCGCCTCGCGCACTAGACGCATTTTGGCTTTCCGGCGACGATCCGCACAGCCACGACTACAACCACTGGCCCATCTCCCCGTGTACCTGCCTCCCGCCTGGGTGACCGCCAGTCGCAGTGCCTTGGCTTGATTTAACAATTCAGCCACCATTCAGAATGAAAAGAGACCCTGCAGCTCTGTTCCAGCGCTGGAATAATAAACTCCACATATTTGGTGCATCTGTGTAATCCACCGCATATTATTTTGAACCTTTCACCTGTCCCAGCGCCCGAAGCCAAACAGATCCGAAGCCAGGATTTTAGAGCAACAGGAGTCAAAAGTCCCAATAAAATAAAATAAAAAAACTCCACTCTCTTTGAAAAGTCCCCCAATGAAATATTTAACAAAACCCCTAAAATGTTTTTATTAACTCAGCACATCATGAATAGTAAATGCTCAAAGGTTGTCTCAATTGTATTATTAAAACTTGGACCCAAGTCATTGGATTATTTTAATGGGTTCTTGGTTAGATGCCTTCACTCTTCAAGTTCTCAGACTTTATGATCCTGTGTGGTCATAAAGTCCGTGTGCATCCCCCTTCAAAGCAGGATGCAATATGATTTGAGCTTTTGGTCCATGTTTATCCATCTTCCATCACAATTCTGTTTCAAAGAAGGAATAGATACAATCATTTAATTCAATTTATTTCAGTGAAACATCTGTATTGTTGAGGTTTATCACACATTACCTAGAAAAGTCAACATTTTTCTGTTGTATTCTTTATCGTGTCATACAAAATACACATCTCAGAATACTGAATTCTTTTACAGTTAGTTTTTCATATGAGTCACTATAAGATATCTAATAAATGTTTTTAAGACACACATATTATCATTTTAGCATTCTTTGTTGTTATTGTGCCTTTTTTCAAAAGCCATTTTTAGCCAAGAGTTAAGAATCTTTGTAAAAAGGCCTCTGATGTGTAAATAGGGTAAAAAAAATTGATAAAGTGTGATTTTGTGAAAGCTTCAGGGAGCCACTACAGAACACCTTAAGAGCCTCGGTCTAATATTCAGCTCCTTCTGTATAGGAGAATATTTTCAGCTGAGCTAAAATGAATAAATAAATCAATAAACTTTCTTTGCAAAAGCCTGACATGCAAGATTAACACTCTTTACTTTACTTCAGTTGTTCCGTCTTCCAAACAGCAGTACTGATATTTCCCCTGATCCAACACTGACATGCACCTGTGAGCCTTCTTGTAAACTGCGGGTGAAAAGCTACACTCCTCATTGACTGAGCGACTCCTGGAGGCGTTATTATCAGTGGAGGGGGATCGCCTGAGCAAACATTAGATTAGATGCTGAACTGACAGACGCTGCAGCTTCAATGGGCCATTGCCGATGTAAACAGAACAACACTCGGGAGGGGAGGAGTGCTCATTAGAACAAGGGTTACATTGTTAAAGGATGGAGGAGCTGCGGGGAGACGACGGCTCGGAGGCCAACCCGGCACTGATTTACATTCAAAATTAATAATCTGTAATTTACATAAAAGGCCATCTTCCACTCTCTGTCATTGTTTGCTGTAACACAATCGTCTTTTTGGCATTTTGGGGAGAGTTCTGTTTTATGTTTGTCGTGCCGGCGAGAGCAGTGTGGAATAAAAATGTTATTGTTCCTTAACGCTCAGATGGTTGGAGAATCATCACCACCGGAGATGAAGATAACCCGTGAGAATGTGACTTTTATTAGGAGAGATATGAGAATGTTTCCTTTCTTTTTTTCTTGTCTAATAGATTGGGCTGCAGCGGATAACTTTAAGGGTAAGTTAAAGTGTGTCACAAAACATTCATCTTGACAAAAGTGACTGAGCACATCCAAAACCAGGATGTGTGATGATTATGTCAACAAACTAATCAAAAAGTACAAATTACATGTCTCTAGTTTTAATCAACACACATGCTTTTTATAGTTTTCATCTTGAAAAAACATGAATACTAATACTTGATTGAAATGTGCTAAAACTGTGAAATCATCTACTTATATGGAAATTAGTCAGAGAGAAACAAAGAATGGGGAAAGATTCTACCAGTGGCTTTTTTTTTTTTTTTTTTTACCATGTAGAGGATCGGAAATAGGCAAGGATAGTACATGTATAAAATATTCAGATAGAACAGAAGCTAGCCGATGTGGTGTAGTTGTTTGTACTCTAGCGTCAAAGTGAGAAAGTACCAAGGGGGGTTTACTGGTGTTCATGTGAAAAGTTTGTATTTGTTTTACCCCTGATGGTTCAGTTTCCTTCCACTATTTTCTTTGAGATGACAACCTGTACAGGAAGTACCCTCACCCACAATTACCTGGGATTGGCCCTAGTGCCCTACAAACCTAGATGGATGGATGGATGGACAGTACCCATAGTCCTTTACTATGTTCATTACCTTCACACACTAATGAAGGAAGCTGCCACACAAGACATTCAGTCGATCCCCTGGGAGAACTTTGGGGTTCAATGTCTTGCTTCAAGACACTTTGACATGTGGACAGATGGGGATAGAACTTCCAACTTTCCAATTGAGACTCATCCTGTTTTGCCACCTGAGCCATAACCACTCCTATGCCCTGAGCTGCTCCCTACTAGAAGGGCCATTAAAGTCTTCTGCAGTCTGCCTCACTGCTCAGTCAACAGTTACATCCGTTAGACCCAAAATCTAATCGTCACCAAATGTCCCAAAAATTTAAATCACTGAAGAGCTCCCTTAAAAAAAAAAAAGAGACACCAAAAAGATGGGCCAACAAAAATACTGAGACACCTACTGAAAATCACAGGTTTATCTCAACAGGTCCTCACATCCCGGACACCCACTCCCTGTATTGATGACAGTCTAGCTAATAAACCCTCACTTTGCTACATCGACACCATTCATAAAGAACAGATCGATATAAATACCCCCAGCGGGTTATTGAAATTGTCTGGCAAGACAGTGTTCCATGGTACAGGAATGGTGACAGACCGCTGGGTTACATAACATATTCTGGCAAGAAAGTGAGAGGAGGAGGAGGCAGAAACATCTGCAGAGCAGCTGATGAAAAGATTAGGAACAGGTGCAGAGGGCTTTTCGAGGTCATGTAATGATAGGAGGCAGGAAAACCTGAAGCTCGGTGGATAACAAGGTCAGAAAATGACAGGAAAACCAGTTTCTGAAATCACCTTCTTCGAGTAGGAGTTTTCACATTATGACTTTGGACACTCCGATGTAAGAGGAGGATAAAAATGTGGCCTTATTGAGTAAACATGGAGTAGGTTTACAATACAGCTTTTGGCTGGCAGCCTAATTACAGGCGGTTAATGGTGCAGAAAAAGAGCTTGCTGTCACAGTGACAACACATAAAGTCAAGGGACCCATGACAGTGGAATAGAAACAATGACATCTCCGACCTGTGCAGTGGAAAGACACTCACTTGTACTTGTTGTGGTAATTTCACGGGCAAAACAAATGACTGTTTTTCTGCACTTCGCACATAAAAATCCTAATGATGGCTTAAAGTCAAAGTCAATCGACTTTAACAGAATTTTACCTGATAAACGATCAATATATATCAGGCATGGTGAGTTAATTTTAGTGATGAAGCTCTATTTGATCTCAACCGGGCCTGAATAGTAATTATATCATAATGGCCTACAACTACCAACTATAGCTACGGAGCAATTGCTACGTGAATGTACATAGAAGTAGCAGTATGGAGAGGGTACTAGCGGTAGGCACACACAAAATGTAATCTGAAATTTGCCAGTTTTAACTTTAAGTAAAGTTCTTAACAACCACCTTTCGTCATATTTTGAAGAGCTGTTAGTCCAATGTTACTTTACCAGAGTGGAGCTTTCAGCTATCGGGCTCCTCTCATGTGGAACCAGCCCCTACTTTCAGTTTGGGAGGCTGACACAGTCTCTACTTTGAAGTTTAGACTTAAAATAGGTTTGCACTGTTTCCTTTTTCACTCCACATACAGGTACATGTCATGAACACACTCTCCCTTTCCTGCTTTCTCTCTGACTTCACACTGTAAATCTGGTACTGCAGGTTTCTTCATGTTACAAGGGAATTTCTCCTTACCAACGTCTCCTCTGCTTGAACAATTGTTGGATTTTTCTTTGTGTTGTATTTGGTGCTGCATAAATAAAAGGAAATTGAGTTGAACGAGGCTGAAAAACCAAAAAAAATGTACGCTTTATGTTTAAAATACAATATGTTGATTTTTCTGTCAACGTCACACTTTTCAATATCACTTCAACTTTAAGGAACTCCAAACATGAGGAAATTGCTTCACTTGAATTTCAAATGTGAAACACCAAATGAAGGAAAAGTTACTCGCGTGAATGGGAACATTTTGTGCAGGACAGGAATGCAGCGTTCAATCTACTTTTGCCTCTAAACATAATACATTTCAATACATTATGGATGTGTGTACAACTCCTGGACTGCTCAGGCATAAGCATTACATATGTGATGCAGAAATGTTTAAGGTGAAATGAGCCGACACACAATTCATAGTTTTGCTGCTGTTTATCGTTTCTCTTTCAAGCTGATTTTTTCAAAAATGTAGATGTTGTCTATCAAAACATCTCTGCTCTTCCTGCTGCTTGTTCTGAGTGCCTCCATTTGCCATGCTTCTTCTCCCTCCCTCCCTCCCTCCCTCCCTCAATCTCTTGCTCGCCC